>JANHZT010004390.1:192223-203265 GCA_032468215.1 Stegonotus admiraltiensis | reverse complement strand
TTTTAAAAGGTAAAAAAAGCCTCTGACGATCACAGCTGAGCAGCGCGATCGTCAGAGGCTTTTTTTTTACTTTTAAAAGCAATGCTTTTAAAAGTTAAAAAAAAAAGATTCAGCGCCACAGCTGATCACCCCCCCATGCTCTGTTCTACTTACCTCATGCCTCTTTTTGGCGTGTCACTGCGCGTGTGCGCCTTGCATTTGATGCGTGGTGCACACTTTGCATGCACATCCAGCGAACCGGTAGTAAACCAGTTCAGATTTCACCACTGGATAAACCGCTTTAAAGCAGACAGCAACCATACCAACTATCTAGTGTTTTACATGGATTTGAGACACATGTATCAAACTCAGTTTGGTCAAAACACCATCAAGAGAACATGTGGAAATTAAATACATTTCTGTAGGTGGGAACCCAGGTTACAATCAAAGTCCTGAAAGCAAACTGTCACATTCTTCTTGCTTTGTAATGAGAAAAATAATTAGAAGCTGGTCAAACCAAACTAGCTCTTAAAAATAAATATACGATACCTCAAGTCCACAAAAGAATAGCTGCTTTCAAATTCCAGTCCATCGCACTCTTCATATATTTTATTGGCTGTTTCAGGGGAGTCACAGTCAACTACTGCATAGAAATATTTCAGGCGTTTGAATTGATAGTCTCTCAATTTCTCCTTATAAATGCTACAAGGAATGAGAAAAGTAGTATGAGGCAAGGTGGGTGGTTAAGTTTGAAATATAAATCAATCCATAAATAAATGTTAGAGAAAAAGAGGCAGTGAGAAGCAATATACTATGATATCATTTCCAGCTTAAAAGGGAAAAAGCATTAGCTAGGATTAAAGCACAGCGATAATAAATATTCCTAACGCTCTTGGTATTTGCAGGGATAAGTGAAGAATTTGCAAGGTTTCTATACTTTAAATACCATGCATATATTTGGTAGTCCTCTATTTGTAGTTTGGGATATAGAGTCAATTTATCTGCAACTTACAATCACCCAAAGGATTTCCCCCCTCACATTCATCCTTTGAATATCATTCCCTAAACCATACCTTTTAAAAAGTCCCTCATTTTCAAAAGCAGCTGCTACCTGAGACAAATTCAGTGTTACATGAACACATTCTGAACTATTAACCCTCTTTGAATCTTAGCCATCTTTTCTACATTTATTTATTTATAAATAGTTTTCTACATTATAACACCAATGCACAGCACACCTGTACAGGAATGATACATTTATCAGCCAAGAATCTAGCAACATGGCTAAAAAAGGCTTTTTAAAAATATAGGCAAGTTGTAGCATGTTTTACTAGACTTGCCCTCCATTTGAAAAAAAACCAGTCAGAAACAAATTTATTTTTATTTTAGAAAAGCATTTACTGTTCCTCGAAAGAAAACTTTTGCTGCTGCTTTGGCAGTGTTAGGCAATTCTGTGTTTTGAGATACTTAAATATCACAATATTGAACATCAAAAAACGTTTCCTGATGAAATCCAAATACATATTAATGCAGTTAGTTCAAAATGTAGCGGTCTGCATGCTTTTGTGCAAGTCTAAATTTGCATATGTGTCACCTCTCTTGCAGGATCTGCAATGATTTGCTTGGGGCCCAATTTAAGGTGCTGGTTGTCGCCTTTAAAGCCATACATGGCTTGGAGTCAGATTATTTGAAAGACCATTTTTTCCCAGTTAAATCTACCTGACCCACCAGAGCGGGAAAGCAGGGGATGTTACGGGTCCCCTTTCCTAAGAAGGTCCATCTAGTGGAACTAAGAAGAAGGGTCTTCTCTGTAGTAGAAGGAAAGAAGATTGACACTCTTTTGAAAGGCCCTGAAGACATGGTTTTACCAGTAGACCTGGGACTCCTGGATGACATGGAGCTCAAGTAGTTGGTTTGATCGTTGTCACCAGAGGGGTGGGGGGTTTATTGGGTTTTGCAATGGGCTTTTATTTCTGTAAGCTGCCTAGAGTCACTGTGAGTTGTGTGGCTATTAAATTTTTCTTAATGAATATATAATGAAATAAATATTAATATGCTACAGTTCTGTTCATTATACTTCAATTTACAACCTAAAAATGGAGAGTCCTCTGGCTACCAGTGTGGTACCATTGGCTACCAAAGTGGCTACCATTGATATCATCTGACAGCAATTGCACTTAAGACTTATATACTACTTTATAGTGCTTTACAGCCCTCTTTTAGTGGTTTGCAGGGTCAGAATATTGCCCCCAACTATCTGGATCCCCATTTTACAGATGGAAGGTTGAGTCAACCTTGAGCCAGTCAAGATCGAACTGCTGAACTGCTGGCAGTCTGCAGTCAGCTGAATTAGCCTGCAATACTACATTCTAAACTTAGAAATCAGGATGTGTACTAATAGTAGAAATGAACAAATGAAATAACTAAACTTCCTCTCAACCACACACTTTTCGATTTTATTACTGAGTAGTCACATATACCAAAACTAATAAATTAAAAAGCCTGTATATATTAGAGAAAGATTCCACCTAATGGTGAAACACATTATGCAAAATTCCAGAGTTATTTCAGAAATGAGAAGCATTCAGCTTGTAACTGCAGCTTCAAGGATAAATTAAGAAAACAAAAAAATATATAATTTATTCAGGTACATGCCTATGGCTACAAGGACAAACTTTGGAAAGTTTAGAAAAAAGACACAGTACCAACAATATCTGACTGGGAATTTAAATTTGGAGAATATGCAGCAATGGCGAAACTAACAGTATATACACACAGGCATATACAGAACAGAAATTTAAATTTAAGCAATATAAAGTATGCAGCATGGTAAATAAAAGCACTTAGAATATGGCTTCTAAAGTCTATGTCAATAGGTATCATTTTGATAGCCATGTTATTTCAATTGATTATTGCTACTCTATGCCTTCCATTCTTTAGCAGAAAGGTAAGCTTTCTTTTTATTCCATTATTACGTTTGCTCAGGAGCCACAATTAAAAGCACTGCCTTGAGTGCTAATCAGTTTTGCCCAGAACTTTCCAAAGTTTATTTAGGAACAGAGGGAGGGAGGGAGGGAGGAAGATTAAAGCAACTCTGGATCAAATCCTTACGGACTATGTAAAAGGAACCCTTAACAGAAGAAATTAAATGCACTTAATGCATAGAAAAGGGTATGCAAGGAATCATCCAAAATTCAACATGAAATACCTGTCTTTTTCTGTGACATTTTGAGGAAGGCTTAACAGTTCTGCAGGGCCTTTTAGTTTTTCCTCCTTCATTCTCTGTTTTCCAAAGTCTGAAGGGTAAATCTAAAGAGTAACAAAATGAAGATATGCACCATATAGTAGCTTCTTATGTTTTCTTTGCTATCAAACCACCAGGATTATAAAAAGAAGTTCATATGGAATATTTTTTTTTAAAAAAAACACCAGGCTATCACTAAAGCTATGAAAAACTAAACAAAAAAGGAAGTCTCCATTTTTATCTTATATACACACTAAGACACGTATCTATAAATAGAATAACTTCAAGTGATTCGGTAGTAGAGCATGAATATCTTCCCAGAACAGAATAGACTCTAATCTATACTTATGCCACTGCTAAAAAAATGAAAATACATAATCTAGATCTGAACGAATACATAAACACACACAAAAATACAGTATAGCATTCATACTTAAGGATAAATGTCAACTCTGGATATTTTTCATTTTTGTACTTTTTCTATTCTGAACACATTATGAGGACCCAGTTCTCTGGAGAAGGCTCTAGTGTTGGGAAAGGTGCAGGAAAAGAGGATGGGACAACCAGCAGCAAGATGGATGGACTGAGTTACAGTGATCTAAAAGTATAGGGTAGGAACAGACAATAACAGAGAAAATCTATATATATAGTATGTGATTGCTAAGAGTTGATGCTAACTAGATGGCACATAATCAATCAATTAATCAATTTCTTTCCCTCTCTTATCTGGATGCTGTGGCTACAGTATTGCCAGTGTTCCAGTCAAAGGAAAAGAAGAAAGTGCTGTTTTCAAAACTCCTCCCAGTCTCTTACCAAAATGACAACAAGGCATTTATTTCCCTGGCTGTTCCTGATCTGAACAGGTATTTATTGCAAGTGCTTACCTTTACAGAAAAAATAACACCGCCTTTGGGTGTAAATGAGTTAAGCAAAGCCAGTAGGTCCTTCGCTTTCAAGCGATCCCAATCCATGTTACAAACTGCCAGTCTGTGTGTAACCTGCATCAAAAAAATAGTAATTTAATATGATGCACAGAAACATTATGATTGGGCCTATCATTCAAAATTCAGTTGTGAATGTAGGTTTGTATCTAGCAGGGGGAAACACAGTTTAATTGGAAAGCTAGAAAATTTCTTGCCTTGAACAGGAGTAGAAGTTGGAAGTCTTAAAATCAGAACTTAACTCTGCTCTCTCAACCAAGCCCATAAGTGAAGAACTATACATCACATCCAAGTCAGTTGAAGTCACTTCTTAAAAAAGGGGTGTCAAACTCAAGGGGCAGCCTTCGGAGAACTACAATGCTGATCCAGCCCTCAAAGAAATCCAATTTGACACCCCAGCCTTAAAACAACAGTGACTGATAACACAGATTACAGTAATATATTTAAATACACAAGACAATCCTTTCTGGTGATGCTATTTTTCCCTGCGTCAATGAACTAAGAGAAATCATTTGGGGGGTTTTTATTTCACAGACTTGTAGGAAAAGGACAGGCAACCTTCTGAATCCAATGTTTACATCTGCTATTTTTTAAAGTTTTAATACATCTGGTATTATTATAAATACATCTGGTATTTTTTAATAGTTGCACTCACAGATTTTTGTGAGTGCAACTATTTTGTAAGCAATGATGATTACAAAATGACCCTAGGTGAAGTACAATCAGTAACACAAACAGGGAAAACATCTCTCCCCACACACCCCTTCTCTTTCAGATAGAAACTGTCAGAAGGAGAAATGGACAAGTAGGAGAGACATACAGAGGACAGACACAGCAAGGGAGATAGCAGAGTCAGAAAGAAAAACCACACTCAAACACAGAGGGAACAAACATAAATCCCACAAAGTCCAGAGAGGAGACTGGCACAAAGAAATGGCACCAAATAAATGCACAAAAGCAGAGAGACAAAGGCACAGAGAATGTATAAAGATAGGTGTATGTATACTATCCCTAATAAGTGATTGAATAAAATAGCTGTAAAGATTTGAGATACTGCATGGTATTCATGCTCTATCTAAATGTCCTGGGGCAATAACGGAAGATTCCTTTTCCCTCTACCCAATTTACAGACTGAGAAAATGTTTCCATCATGCGTGGATAGCTTCATTAATATACCCAAAGAGGAAATTGTTTGATAGGCACCCCAACTTAGTTTGGGTGAGCAGATGCAGTGATACCTAGAAGTGGAAGGTTGTACCAGCTGTAAATATCATGCAGGCTGAGAGACTGGACTGTAAGATAGGAAGCTAATGTACAAACTCATCTAGCATATGAAGTTCTTTGAGTAAGTTTTATTTGGACTGTTACTGTGTACACCAATCACATGGAATCTTTCAGGTGCAAGAGAAATTGTGCATAATATCTTCCTAAACCCTAGAAAGCGAGCAAGCAAACAAGGGCAAAACCACTTCTGAAAAACCTTGCCAAAAAAACTGCAGGGATTTGTCCAGGCAATCTCTGAGAAGTGAATATGATTGAATGGAAGAAAAAAAGAAAAGTATCTTGGATATTGCAAATATCAATGAAATAGTACATTAAAATAGTTGGCCCTTAAGATCCATTAAATAGGGCAAGTAACCAGTAGTCCTCCAAATGTTGTTGGAACAATCCATCATCCCCATTCATTGACTACTCATAATTAATTCAACCCAACATCCTAAAGGATCACAGATTGCTTATTGTATCATTAACCTTACCTGATCTGCTTGTGGGGCATCTTTCCCCAATTCTCCCCATTCATGTATAATTTCTGGATCTTTGGGAAATATCTCCAAGAAATCATCTTCCTCTTCATCCTCAGAGCTGGTTTCAAGATTACCTTTCCCCCTAGCCAAATCTGGCCCACTCTCACTCTCATCATCCTCCGTTTGACTTTCATTCATTGAATCTTCTTCATCATCTTCTGAAGTGCTTTCCTCTCTTATTGCTCCTTCATCTCCCAAATCACTTTCCTCTTGCAGATCACTATTATCTTCTAATTTATCTTCCTCTTCACTTTCCTCACTGCTTTTTGATTCTTGCAGATTAGAACTCTCTTCAACTTCACAACTTTTATTTTTCACATATGCTTCCTTAACATGGCTGGCAGAGAAATCATTTGCTAAATTAAAGAAAGCCAACAAGACATTTCATATACTTGCATGGTAATTCTTCTGCAAAAGAATTCATGACAATAATTCTTCTTATTTCCAACGCTACAGTCTAGTATTTTTGTAATGTGGGGGAGAGGGAAATGGGGGGGGGCGAGCGCTTTCACAAACTGAACATGACTTTTTGTCCAATAACAGCTTATAAATAGCATGTTTATAATAACTGTCATAGACAATTACCCATTTTCCCTGAGCAGTTAAAAGAAATTTCCATAATAGTGTCATTTCAAAAAGCCAAAAATGCCATAAAAATAAGAGTTAGCTGGTTTGCCCAAGTCCTAATTTTTTTATCTAAATAAGCACACAAATTGCAATAAATTAAGGTGCTGATATATTGGCTACTTTGCATTTCTAAAATTGTGTATATGTAAAGAGCTATACAAATTTATATTAGGAAATCTGCTTTATTTATCTATTTAAATAGATGGATAGATGGATAGATAGTCATAGAAAAATATGAGTTGCTAGAGTAAAATATGATATGATGACACAAAATCAATCCATATATTCAGTACGAATGAGATCTCTGCCTTAAGCTAAAATATTCCACCAGAAATAAAGTATGGCAATAAAATAAACACAATTACAATAAAGCAGGATGAGAACCAATATCTTAATAACATCATTAAAATCACTATATTCAATGCCTCATTCCAAATGTGAAAGTACTATTGCAGATCTATTTACCTAGCAATTTTTGGGGGGACAGTTAATGATCAGTATCTGGATAAATTCTACAGCTTTGTCACTGGAACCAGACATGTTACAAATCTGAGAAGTCACTAGTATTACATAAATCATGTGGGCAGTATAGATCAGAGCACTATTTTCTTAAACTATGCTTAATGAAATACTATGGTTACATAACAACATGAAGGCTGTCAGCTAGTTTAAAGATTTTAAAAAAGCATATTGTGTGTTTTGGATGCTTTCAAATTCATTAGCTATAAATCACAGGGCGATTCCTGCAGCTCACCCATCTAAGGAGCAATAAACCTGATGCAAATGACAATTACAGTGCATTCAACCTTACTCACTTTTTCAATGGCCTGAATTATTTTACTTACTGTTATTTCCCATTGCTTTTTCTTTTACAGTCTTCTTTGAAGATTTTTTACATAAAAAATCTTTAGAAATTTCATCACAATTGTTCCGCTTTGGGGGTGCTACTGTAAGGTCTTGTGGAAATTCAGTTGCTTTTTTCCCTTTTATATCCTTTTCTGATTTAAACAATTTGCCTTTTTGATCATAACTTTTTAAAATATCTGACTGTGAGACAGATGAAACCTTATCTGCTTGCTTGCTTGTTTGCCTACCAACTGAAGACTTTGTGGAGCTTTTCCCCCCTTTAGATTTGACCTTTTTCTGATTTGTTTTCTTTTCAGTCTGCTTACTATCAGTCTCTGAAATATCAGAATCTGAATCAGAAAGTTCATAAAAACGTTTCAGGTCCTCCGTAGAGGTATGATTAATTGGTCGACCTCGCTTATCCACAGTATATTTCAACTTGAATTTTTTGTCATGAAACATAGCCCGAAATCTTGAATCAATTTTGATCTTGCGGTCCTTTTCCGGCATTTCCCAAAACCGAGGGTCTTTTGTTATGCGCGAAAACCGCTTGTCACTCGTGAGTTCCTTTTTAGATGCCATTCTTGCTTTTTTTTAAAAAAATGCAACAAACCTAAACCTGAAAATAAAGAAAAAATGATATCGTAAAATAAGAAACCCTATCTTCTAAAATTAAAATAGTTCAAATTATAATTCAATATAAATTTACTCCACATATTCTCCCATTGATCAGGCATTATATTGTATCCAAAATTTTTAGTCTATTTAATCATATAGTCTTTCATGTTCATGTTCCATATTCATTTTCAATAAAAGTTTATACAACTTAAGCAATAACATGCTCACCATTAGTATACAAATCCTATTAATCTTTTTATAAGATGAAGTATCATTGATATCGGATAAATTATCAAAGATGTATAAGGGAACATCAAATATATGTTAAAAATGCTATCAACAGGAAGGCAATATTTATCATCTTTGGTGAACATGTAACAAAGCTAAGAAATATTGTGATCAGTTAGGTACTTTAGTTTAGAGAAGCCTTAAAATAAATGTACAATTAAAACCAGAGATGTTCCTTTAAGATTTAATGAATAGACTGAAAGAAAGTAGGGGATTTTTTTTTCTATATATAACAATAGCAGTGAGACTTCTATGGTGGAAGAATTCCTACAATGGAAGAATGGATGAGATTGATGAAATTGGCTGGGATGGAAAAATTAACTATTTTGGTTTAAGAAAAGACTTTGTCTTGTTTTATTTTTTTGTTTGTTTGAAAACCATTTTTGGATGTTTTGCTTGAAACTGAAATAATGGAACTTTAATTTTGGAATTTGAGTATTAGAATTACAAACAATTATAAAAATATTGTGCATTATTAATTTAAGAGGTTAATGTATTTTATATTTTATCTCTACTGAAAAAATGTGGAAGTTACTCTTTTTCTATTTCTTCTTTTTTTCTGCACTCCTAATTTTGCTATTTTCATCTTTTCTTTGTCTAATTCCTTTTTTCAACTTCCTTTTATTTTATTTTTTGTTGAAACTTAATAAAGTTATAAAAAATTAAAAAGCCGCATTACATAAAGACTAAAATCATTATTTTTGATAATATAAATTTTCAGAAGTATATCATAAACAGGAAAACACATTCAATCTTCTGTAAATTGTAGTTTGATGTCTAAATTAAACTACAATTTACAGAAGATTGAATGTGTTTTCCTGTTTATGATATACTATAATCACAAGGTATATGAACATAGCTGATCTACTTCCCCCTGGAAATGGGACAGATGGAATACAAACCAAAGTCTCCTAAAAAATAAAAGTAGAAAATGGAGTATCCGTAATGGCTGCTATATTAATGTGAAATGCTTCTTTCAATAAGATTCACTAATTTTGATGTTTTAAGCCATACAGAAAATTAAGGTGCAAGAACTGTGAGTGGTTTCAGCTTCCTCTTCTGCTAGTTCATGCCATCTCAAAGATGGAATATTATTGCCTGGGAAAAATATTTTGAAATTCATAATGCATGCAACTATTATATTGCCTGCTGACCCAGCACTATCCTTTTACAGTTTGGATAGATGTCAGAATGCTACCATCTCAATTCTGGAGAACCACAGTATTGCCCACTAGCAGAATACTTAAGATATTTTTCTTGAGATGTGTATGGCTACTATAGCCACTGAATGTATGTTCTAAACCAGGGCTGTCAAACTCCTGGCTTGTGGGTCAGATTCATCATATGCTTGCCACACCCACACCCGGTTTAGTGAAGGAGGGGAAAAAATCCTGATATGTCACGTGATGCTGCTGTGACGACGTGAGTTTGATAGCCCTCTTCTAAACAGTTCAAATTAGTGTGACATTATGTTACAAATATGCACTAGATATAAAACATTCAGTTAATAAATGCAGCCAAACTAATTTTTACATAAAACAGCCTCACAAGGCTGGTATCTGTGATGCTTTAAATTAGGAATGCAATAAATTCAACATCTAGGCCCTATGAGGAACTGTATGTCGTCCTTAAATGCCATCCAACATTTTTAGGCCAATTAAGGATAACATTAGGTACAGTGGTGGAATTCAATTTTTTTTACTACCGGTTCAGTGGGCATGGCTTGGTGGGCGTGGCAGGGGAAGGATACTGCGAAATCTCCATTCTCTCCCCACTCCTGGGGGAAGGATATTGCTAAATCTCCATTCCCACCCCACTCTGGGGCCAGCCAGAGATGGTATTTGCCAGTTCTCCGAACTACTCAAAATTTCCGCTACTGGTTCTCCAGAACCAGTCAGAACCTGCTAAATTTCACCCTGATTAGGTAGTACGCTACATCCATCTATGTTGAGGAAGATAAACTGAAATAACACTGAAAAAGATTTTAAGTTGCTTTGGTTCCATTTATATGCATATCAAACATAACAGACTTGAATAAATGTGCTATGCATTTATCAATGTATATGTTACACTTACATCCTTTAATTAGAAGATCAAGCCTTATCATTAAACTATATTTATGATCCTTTCTCATATTACTTTCCACAGATATAGTGGGATGGACAGGAGTTAAACACTAGCCAAAAACCAAGCAATAAATCTTAGGACTGAGTTTTGAAGGCAGGGCCTTTGTGGATCCTAACCAGTATACCATGCATGGAAATAACAGGTACTAGTGTATTTTAATGGAGAATGTAACAACGCAGCAGCTATTCCACGTTAGTTAACATCAAACAACATTTTAATTTATCATGTTGCGGGAATCAGAGTTGAACCCACTGTTCACTTAACAAAGATCAACAACGTGCAACGCGAAGGGAAATGAAAATCAAGGTCCCATTATCTATACCTCAGCCACGAGACAACAGAGAGGGAAAGAAAACACCCTCGCGGGAATCTCACAACCCCGTAACGCCTCCCGATAAAAATCACACCTACTTACGTGTCAATCGCGCTAGTCTACCAATATATCCACTCGCCTGTACGGACCCCGCGTTGATCGCACGGATCGAAATGACTTCCGTGCGCAGAGAATTTACGTCATTTCCTACGGCGACTGGAAAGAGACAAAATTACCTTAACTTCGTAAAAGAT
>JANHZT010004390.1:171827-189401 GCA_032468215.1 Stegonotus admiraltiensis | reverse complement strand
TATTTTAGTTTCAAAATGCATTGAGTACCAAATTCGATGAATTTCAAAGCAGTTGAGTACCAAGCACTTTGGACCATTTCTATTATTAGAATTATCAGAACTAGGATGCAAACCTTTTTTAGACCACATGATGGCAGCAAAGAATAGAAAATATTAGCACTAGTGGTCATCTGGATTATTACAGTGTACTTCTAGTAGCGCCAACGCTGTGACTTGACCCAAAGTGGGGATTCTGTAATAGTTTCAACATTTTCTCCAAATCCTATGCCAAATATTAAGATTGCAAAAATATAGCAAAACTAGAATACAGAATATAGAATAACAAAATTGGAAGGGACCTTGGAGGTCATCTAGTCCCACTCTCTGCTCGAGCAGGAGACCCTATACTGACAAACAGCTGTCCAGTCTCCTCTTGAAAGCCTCCAGTGTCTATCTTCTAATAGATATTTTTTTTCTGTATTCTAGGTTGGCGGTAGGATGGCTGATCGTGTATTTGACATAGCCAAGTAAGATTTTACCTTTTGTTTTTTCTCTAAAAAATGAGGTGCCGTATCTGTATAATATAAATTTTATTTATATGTATAATGTAAAATTATTCTGTTTGGTTTGTTACTTGAACTTCTTTACATTTTATCTTGTCAGTATTGAAAAATGAGGACAAGGGCGTTCGGATCTATGAAGCAGATGTGACTAGGTTGCTCTGTCTTTTTTGGAACAGAAGCCTGGTCAGATATCCCTCGCCTACCTTAAAGCCCCGCCCTTTAAATGGCAGACAGATCTATTTGCTGATATGGGAACAGGAGAAAAAAAATTATGAACTCTAGTATTATCTATAATCTTGAAGTATTGTGACCTATAGTGCAATCAGTGCTGTCTGTAAGATAAAAAGATTCTGATTAAACAAACAGCATACAGCGCAAACATGCACTGTCTCGAGCCTGTATTGTAAGTATTGAGGCAATGTTTTAAAATTATATGAAATTCTAGAATAATCAGCTCATTTGACTCAGTTGAGTCAACCAGATGTGGATTTGAGGCGCTTTTCTTGTACATTTACACACTTTGCTTACCACTTCCAGAACATGGTCTTCTTAACACAGGATTGTATAAGTGACTCATGCCCCCATCAAAAGAGATCTAATCCACCAAAAAAATGTTTCGATGCTCATGAAGCTCAAAAGAACTGTAAAACCACGTTGGCATGTTTGATTGAAGTAACCAAAGGTACAGTCAGTCATTAAAACCTCACATCCCCTTTCCTATAAAAATAGTGCTGGCTCAGGTTGTTGAGTGGAGACATGACAAAATACTCTTCTGTCCGTGTTTCTATTTAATTGGAATCTCTGTCTATTCATACAACTTAGATCAGGGGTCGGCAACCTGTGGCTCTGGAGCTGTATGTGGCTCTTTCATCCCTCTGCTGCGGCTCCCTGTCGCCAGTCGGCTCCACAATTGATAGGGCTTTCGGTTAGGACAGGAAGAGGAAAAAGGACACCACACTAGGAGGAGACTCTATGGTGGTGGTGGTGGTGGGAACCGTACTGCCCATCGGCAGAGGAAAAAAGGACACCGTGCTAGGAGGAGACTATATGATGGGGGAACCAGACTTCCGGTTGGCTCCAGAATTGAATGGGCTTCCGGTTAGGACCTTTGTGGCTCTTTGAGTGTTTAAGGTTGCTGACCCCTGACTTAGATGAAGCTCAGATCTCACTGTAAGCACCAATCATTGTTCTCACTCTGCATATCGAACACAACTGAGCAAGTCTGAAACCTCCCATTGCATACCATACCTGGTTTTGGGATTCTGGAAACCTTCACCAATCACAGTAACCCAAATGTGGGAAATATTCTCACACTTTTCAACCAGGAAACAGAACCATAGTATAAGACCTAAAATATGCTTAATATAGTTTTAGAGAGAATTTAAAATCTTGTAATAATCCTAAAAGCAAAAAGGTTTTCTGCAGTGAAAGAAGCATTCTGTTTTCCATTTGCTGCAGCTGCCAGATTAAGCTGTATATCAGCCAGTGATGAAATCCAAATTTTTTTACTACCGGTTCTGTGGGCGTGGCTTGGTAGGTGTGATGTGACTTGGTGGGCGTAGCTTGGACGTGGCAGGGGAAGAATACTGCAAAATCCCCATTCCCTCCCCACTCCTAGGGGAAGGATATTGCAAAATCTTCATTCCCACCCCGCTCTGGGGCCAGCCAGAGGTGGTATTCACTGGTTCTCCGAACTACTCAAAATTTCCTCTACCGGTTCTCCAGAACCTGCTGGATTTCACCCCTGATATCAGCCCTCTTCAATGAGGCAATACATCTTTGAAATTCAGGTTAAAGTAGATGATTAATTTGCGGTTTTGCACCTTAATCCTATTCTATTTTTCATTCTTAAGGACATTTCCCCTTGCCTTGGACCTTGGGTGTGGGCGAAGCTACATTGCTCAGCATTTAAACAAGGTATTAAGCTTTTTTTTTTTTGCAGTTTGGTTTTATTCATGCAGTACAACCTGTTAGATTGTGGATTACTTAATAAATAATATTCTCTTCTATTGAAGTCACGTTTGGCTGATTTACACAATACATCAAAATAATAAACCATCGGTTATAAACCAGAATGCTTGGGTTTCTACAATGCATGAAGCTGCAGCTAGACAGATCACATTATGACTTAATATGTTGTGGGAACCTGCGTAACCTTGTAAATTTGAATCAGACAACTGAACTAAGTAATCAGTCAAGCCTTTGTTGCATGCTCAAAATAAGATGTAACAAATGCCACTCCTGTTTAATCATTTTGTGTTTTATAGTCTCAGCTTTTTGATATACTGTATGGTCACAAAGAAGTAAGCCTCATTGGTTCAGTTGGATTTTTAAGTAATTATGCAGAAGATTGGAATTATCATTACTTACAATACGTGGGGTTTTCTGTGGCGGGCAGAGAATCTTAATAGTGTTTTCTTTTCTGTGTCTGATCAGAAGCCTCTTTCAGCTCATTAAAATGGCTTTCCTCAGATAAAGAAATAGAGCTCTATAGTTTTGAACATGTTCTGATTCCCCAAATACCTGCTTTTCCAAAATGTTTTTGGGTAGTTTTAGACTAGTGACTGTAGTTCCATAGATCAATTATTTAAAATGCAATGTTTCAGAAGTATTATTTTAACAAAATAACGAACGCAAATAAATAGTTCAATGGCGCATATATACAATATTATCCTTTAGCAAAGAAACAGCCTTATCACATACAACATGCTACTCTTATTTTTCTTCTGGCTAGTCAAACAAACTTAACTAAGTTTCCTAAATAAAATCAATAAAATAACTGTAAATTATTTATCATCTGTTTTTCTCTCAGGATGTTGTTGAAAGGCTTTTTCAATCAGATGTCGCTGAAAATGCTCTGGTAAGATTTGCATGCTGTTTGTCAGATATTAACTCGTGGTACTGAAAAGTTGAATTTTCGTAACCTAAATTATTTTTCTTCTAATCCGATTTAGAAGAACACAATAGATTCAGAAATACCAAGAGTCAATATCATAGCGGATGAAGAATTTCTTCCTTTCAAAGAAAACACATTTAATCTTATTGTCAGCAGTCTGAGGTAATTAACAATTGAATTAAAGTAGACCATTTATAATGAGAATAGTGATTTTTGTAATTGGGAGCCTTAGGTTCTAAAACTGTTCCTGAGGTTGCAGTTTTGTGTGTTAGTATAATATCTGTCAAGCACCGAGGAAATCAAGAGATTCGGTGTTCTGCCCCAGCTATGGATCCCAAAGAATGCAGCACACACAAAGTTCGTTCAAACCTTAATTTAATAAATTAAATCAGTCTTTTATAACAACGGCTGTTAATTAAGTGCATTAACAGCTGCCAAGAATTCAAAGAAGAATAACTGAAAACTTACTATGGTTCGCAGAATGCCCAGAAGCAATTTGCAGAAAGCTGATAAGATAAGCAAGACAAGACACCAAGGTATGTGAACTAAGTTGTTCCCTACAAATTGCTTCTGTTGGCGTTCCTCCTTAAATAGGCTAAGGGAGTGGCCAATTAGCCCCAAGCCTTACTCTCGAGGAGACCTCCTGAGGAGCCACTCCTGCCTTTTGGCAGCTCTGTGCGCCCGTGCATCGAGAAGAGGCTCCTCCTCTTTGTCCTCTTCACTTAAGGGAGCTTCTGGAGGTTCTGAAGGTCCTGGCTGAATCCCCGCCTCTGGCACCACATCTTCTCCAGCCTCCTCATTGTCTGACGCGAGTGCCAGCTGCACAGGCTGCTGGCGCAACACCACACCAGCCTTCTCGCTACTAGCTGCACAGGCCACATACAGGCCACAACATTTGGGCAGTTCAAATGAGTATAAAGATTCATTGCAAGCTTAAGCCCTCAACAAGAATCTGAACTATTAGTGGTAAAAGGAAATAAGCAGGAGTTAAGGAATTCAAGGTAGGCTGAACTTAGATCTCTTGTGAGGGTGGAAGGACTCATGTCTGATGACGCATTTGACCCCTCCCTTGGGCTCAGCCTCATCATCTTCTACAATATCTGGCCTGCTACAAGAACAAGCTTGGCAAGTGTAATTTATAATTGAAAGGCCAGAAGATGAATATGAAGAAAATTGACTTTATTACATGTACTCCTGCAGCCTTTCCAGAATACTGTTTTAGGAAGTGTGGCATGTAATCTGCAATAAAAAATGAGGAAAGTTTGAATACTAGTCTCTACATCACTATGCATTTAAGTTAAAGACAGGGTCTGTTTTGAATTTGCACAATACAGTGAAACTGAAATTTCGGGTGAAATGCACATCAGAAGTGATGCCATGTGTGTTTATGTTACTTAAGGTCATTCTCTTGGTATATTATGTAAATGCAGCTCTGGTGTGGTATATTTTTCTTGTGCCAATATGCCAGTCTGAATTTGCCATCTAAAATTTACACTGGTGAGATAGTGGGTTTTTTGCCTTTTATTAACTTGCTTTCTATTGTAATTACTTTTTAGTTTGCATTGGGTCAATGATCTTCCCAAAGCCTTGCATGAAGTAAGTACACCTGTCCCCACCCTATAACTTATTGATACAGTGGAGACAATAACACTCCATCTTAACCATCGTTTTAGCAGGTAGAGGGCAGCTCCTGACTGACCTTGCTTGGGCTCAGAAGCTAAGCTGGTTCAGGCCCAGTTAGTTCTGTGATGAGAGAGGAACAAGAAGACTGGGGACTAGATGAGAGGTTGAAATGACGTCCCAGAAGGTGGCAGTAATAAGCTACATCCTTACAGTTACCAAGGAAACTACATCAGTGTATTCCTAAAGCAACAACAAAATTGTCAAAACAAGCATCCTAAACTCAGCAAGAATTGTGTATGGCTAATAGCTGATTATGCTATTCACTCAATAATGATACATTGAGTGTGAGTTGACAAAAGCAAAGAAAAACAGAAAGGGGTGGAATAAAGTAGCTTCCTTGAGCTTATTTCCAACAGAAATCAGGTTGACCTATAATATTTTGATACAGATCTTACTTTCTATACACGTAGTCCTTGACTTACAACTACAATTGGGACCAGAATTTCAGTTACTAAGCAAAGCAGTCGTTAAGCAAGTAATCATGTGTTCAGATCTGATTTTACAACCATTTTTACCATGGTTGTTAAGCAGGTCACCGCAGTTCTTAAGTGAATCGCATGGTTGCTAAGTGAATCATTAAGTAAATCCGGCTTCCCCAATTGAATTTGCTTGTTGGATCCAACTGGAAAGGTTGCAAATTGTGGTTACATGACCACAAGACACTACAACCATCATAAATGTAAGCCGGCTGTCAAGCATCCAAATTGCAATCACATGTCCACAGGTGTAGTATGACAGTTGTAAATTCAAGGACAGTTTGTAGGTCACTTTTTCAAGGTTGTCATTTCAAACAAACAGTCATAAGTCAAGGACTACCTGCAAAGTCAGTCTACCTGTAACGTACTCACCTGCTCACAGTTAATACAGCAAAGTGGATAAAGTTCAGGGCAGAATTTGGTAATCCATAACCCACGTGTAACCATAGTCACTCTAGTCACCAACTCAGATGGCCCACATTCTTTTTTTTTGCTACCAATTGATTACCAGATGGGAAGGAAAAGATTGCTCTTCTGACAGCTACTAGCAGCAGCAGCAACAACAGAAGTGCAATTTTTTTTTAACTCCTTTCTTACTCTCCCATCCTGTCTCAAGGTTTGTGCTTTTTCCCTGTGAATAATAACATTAGAGCTTTGGTGGCACAGTGGTTAGAATACAGTATTGCAGGCTGATTCTGCCTACTCCCAAGAGTTCGATCCTGACCAGCTCAAGGTTGACTCAGCTTTCCACCCTTCCAGGGTCGGTAAAATGAGGACTCTGATTGTTGGGAGCAATATGGTGATGTTGCAAACCGCTCAGAGACTGTTGTAAAAGTAGTCTAACTGCTGTTTCTGTTGCTACTAGAAAACCTTGGCTGAAGTGAGATCATTGGATACAAAAGTTAAAAAAATTTCTGCCAGGAGTCCCACCCAGATATTTATTCCTCATTTGAAAAGGAGTCTGCTGTTTTGGGTGACACCTCTTTTTGCAGGCATATACATGTGTGGCAGTGGTGAAATCCAAATTTTTTTACTACTGGTTCTCTGGGCGTGGCTTGGTGGGTGTGGCATGTCTTGGTGGGCATGGCAGGGGAAGGATACTGCAAAGTCTCCATTCCCACGTCACTCCAGGGAAAGGATACTGCAAAATCCCCATTCCCTTCCCACTCCTGGGGGAAGGATATTGCAAAATCTCCATTCCCACCCCACTCAGACCAGTCAGAGGTAGTATTTGCCGGTTCTCTGAACTACTCAAAATTTCCACTGCCGGTTCGCCGAACTGCTCAAAATTTCCGCTACCAGTTCTCCAGAACCTGTCAGAACCTGCTGGATTTCATCCCTGATGTGTGGGTATATTATTGATATATAGCCCTGACTTGTAGCTGCTTCTACATGTAATTTTCAGAGCCAAAAAGATTGTTCATTTCTGAATTAGAATATTGATCTAGATGTTTGGGGGCAATTCATTGCTGAACTTAACCTGTATAATACTTTTCATAATAATTGAGATACGTTAATTTGGATCCCTAGATCAAACTGGATGGCCCCTTCCAATTCTACTAATTTCTGCAAATGCATTGGTTAAATATTTCTTGTGTTACATGTCCAATGAGATTTTGTGGAATTTAAGAATGAAGTGGGTCCAAGCATTGTACAGTGACTTTCAGTGGCATGCTGCATTACAGTGAGATTGGTGGAATTTACTCTGAAGTAAGACCTTACCATCAAAATGTAGTTAAGGATATATTAGAGCTTTATTAATGCCTGGTTTAATTATGATTTATTTTAGGTGCACCGCGTCCTTAAACCTGATGGAGTATTTATTGGTTCTATGTTTGGGGGTGACACGCTCTTTGAGCTTCGCTGCTCTTTGCAACTAGCAGAACTAGAAAGAGAAGGTGGATTTTCTCCACATGTGTCTCCTTTTACAGCTGTGAGTGATCTAGGACATCTACTGGGAAGAGCTGGCTTCAACACACTGACAGTGGTAATTATCCATTACAAGAAGGGAACATTCCAGAAAACTACAACAGATGTTAATCACTACTTGTTGTCTTGCTTTGACTGAAGGAAATCTTTAAGTTGTAGTGTATGCCTTATGCCAAGCAGACATAGGAACCAGACAATGAACTGAAAGCAATATAAAAGTAGACCTCGACTTACGACCATAATTGAGCCCAAAATTTCTGCTATTAAATAAGATATATGTTAAGTGAATTTTACCCCATTTTATGACATTTCTTGCCATACTTGTTAAGTGAATCACTGCAGTTGTTAATAACATGGTTATTACATAACATGGTTATGTTAAGTGTATCTGGCTTCCCCATTAATTTTGTCTGTCAGGAAGTCACAAAAAGCGATCACATGATCCCCTGGGACATTGCAACGGTTATAAATATGACAGTTAGTTGCCAAGAATCTGAATTTTGATCACGTGACTGTGAGGATGCTGTAACAGTCGGAAGTGTGAAACATGAAAGTGAAAACTGACGTTCAGAAGTCACTTTTTTCAATGATGTCGTAACTTTGAACAGTCACTAAGTGACCTGTTCTAAATCGAGGACTACCTGTACTTAACTTTGGCAATTGATCTATAGAGACTTGGCTGAAGCTCAGTGTGGATCCCTGATAGGCTTCTCCATGGATCTAGATCTGAGGGAGAAGAGCTTTTACCTGCTGAAGTCTCCTGGATTTTAGCAGAAGGACTTCAGAGTCTCAGATTGTTCAAGTTTCCCTATCCTGTTCATTTAGCCAAATTAGCTGAATGCCCCCCTTTCCAGTCATTCAGGGATATTCCAGTATGATCAATGGTACCAAAAGAAATCAATGAGGATTGTGCTTCCCCAACCTCAGACACCACCAAGCATGATCAATACAATTTCTATGGTGTATCCTGACCTGACACCTGACTGCCAAGGATCTAAATAATGTGTTTCCTCTAAGGCTGTGTAGAAGCATTTCCCCCCCCACAACATTTATTTAAAAAGGAAGGTTGGGGATGGATCTAAAGTCCAGAATAGTTGACTGGAATAAATGTTTATTAAGTCGACGGCACACTACAGCCTTTTTCAGAGATGAGGGAAACAATCCTTCCCTCAAGGAAGGCCTTATTACTGCTTCAATCCAACTTCCCGCCATCTTACAGGAAACCTTAGCCAGTTATCAGGAACAAATAAGAAGTGGTAGGACTGGCACTAAAGAGGGTTCTATCTACTTCCTTGGAACTCACAAACCCATAATGATTCCAGATCACAAGAAGACATCCCACAAATTTTCATTGTGTTAGTCCAGGTGAAGTCTAGCTCCTATTAAATCTAAGCAGTTTTAATGCTGATTCTTCACAACTTCAGATGCCGGTCTTCTCAAACATTCTTGAGAAAGGAACAAGTTGCTGGATAGCAGTAGCATGACAATATATTTTGGTTTTGCTGCTAAACATGAGCTTGTATCAGTGTCCAATCAGACCTGAGACGGGCCTTCCAGCTGTGTTCAGGTATCTTCTCAACCACTTCATATCTCTCATCTCCTCAGTAAAACAAGAAACTACAGTGGATCTCCAGGCAGAGAGATGTTGCCTCAGTGCAATCTAGTCCAGCCCCCTACATGACCCATTGGTCCAATGGGTGATCATAATCAAACTGCATACCAGACTCTTAGGAGATTCCCTAAATGCCCTCTGACCCATCTTTCCCCACTGGAGAAAGTGGGATCATGCTGTAAAATTCCATGGCAGTAAGAGAGTAATCTGACTGGTGACGATGAGTGAAACCACCCTTTTGCATTGTGTGGATTTGTTTTCAAATTGTTCCCATCTGTTTTTTGCCATCTTTACTGTGTATAGTTGTTCTGTTTGCCTTTAAAACAAACAAACAAAATGTTTTTAAAACATTTTTATTGTAATTGCCTAGAATTGTTGGGAATTGGGCAGCATACAAATTGAAATGATAATAAGAAAATATCCTCTATGAGAAGTGGTGAAATTTAACAAACACACCCCCACCCCATCTTTTCCAATTAATTTGTGTCTGCCCACATTAGAAACTAGATTTATTCCGTGACCTTTCATGTACATCAGGCTCTTAATAAGTTGGTCAGGCCTGTAGTTGTTTTTGTGGTTATGAACTCCTGAGCTGCTTCAAGTCCCTAGCAGAGAGGGGAAGTTGGGTTGAAGTCCCCTAACCTTACAATCTCGGGGACTGAAAGAAAGCAGGGGAGGAGATGATTTGCAGCAACGCATTTCCATAAGCCATAGCTTGTCAAATGAACTACGTTGTCCAAGTTTACACACAACATCAAAATCCAGTCTTTGATGTACCAATCACAGTAGCCAATCAAACCATGATAAGGCTTAGCGTGGTATATAAGCCCAGCATCTCTCTCCTAGCTAGTGCCTCAGGTTTCTGTTTAACTAGCTTGCTGGACTACTACTCTTTCTATATAACCTGGAGTAAAACTATCATTTGTTATGGTTTGTTTTAGTTTTTTTCATATCCCAACAGATTATTCTTCTGCGCAATGTTAGCATTTTATTGAAAGGTGCTTCTCCAGTTCAATTTTAAGAAAAGTATTCTACAATATGCAGCGGTATGTAGGATGGAAAAAACTCAATTAGCAATATTGGGTTTGACCTCATTTATTTATTTCTAAGGTCCCATTTTTAAAGTTAATATGTTTTGTTCTGGGATTGTCAAAAATCTATTTACTATTTCCAGGATTCAGATGAAATCCAAGTTAACTATCCAGGAATGTTTGAAATTATGGCTGATCTACAAGGCAAGTTCCAGGTTTTTTTTTAAACAGTGAACTACCAAAGTGATTTGACTTCATTTAGAGAAATAAATTAGGGTTTATTACTTTATTATTGAACTGTGAAGTATATTGATGAGAATGAATATACTCTTTGAGGAGAAGCTAATGAAAAGTATATAAATAATATACATTTCAGGACTTAGAGATGCATAATGTAATTTACCCTTGCAGTCTACTTTTTCATATCCTGTTAAGATTGATAGTATAGAGTTCTGCATATTGTGTTTAACTTATTCAAAGTCAAAAACAAAAACCTCTGTGCTATGCTCACATTTTTAAAATAAGTGGTAAATTCTGAAATTATGCCAAAGAGATTAATAGTAGAGTGGCTAAATTTGGGGGTAGGTATTATTTTTGGACATCCTCCAAGTTTGGGGAGGGTTTTAAAAATGAGAATTATAACAATTTATCTCTTAGAGGCCACAGCTCCCTTTTTCCTTGCTAACCACCCTGTGGCCGCATCTGTAGGGGGATGGCAAAGGAGAAGGGGGCAGGTGGGTCAGATGACAAAAGAACCAGTAGTAAAACCGGTGGGAAGCTCCGCCCACAACCCCGATGTTACTAGGAATTCTGCGCATGTGCACACCCGGCCCCATTGCAAACCGGTAGTAAAGGTAAGTAGAACCCACCCTGATGTGTGCCCCCCAAAAGTTATACCCTGCAGCACCACACCTTGGCACTGTTAGCACCCCCTTCCTTCCTTTAGAAACAGTTGAAAAAAGCTATATGCTGTCCCTTCCCTCAAAAGAGGCTCACCTCTGACCTAGGGTGTGCCAGAGTGATTTTTTTAAATAAATAAGCCATAGCAGCATTCCAGTAGGCATTTTGTGGGTCTGAATTATAGATTTCTTGAAGCTATCGCCATACATCAAGTAAAACTTTTCATTTCTGCTTAGACTTGATTCACCAGAGTAATTTTCAATCACACTGAATTCTTACATCTTTTCTTCCCTTAAATAGTTGAAGGAAATGCTTTGCGAGCTGGGTTGTAACTGTCTTGATTAATCTGTACATTAAAGAGAAATATAGGTTGCAGTTTTAAGCACAATTAGCTGGAAATAAATTCCACTGAATTTAGCAGAGTTTATCTCCCAGGTGACATATAAAGCATTGTTCTGTTGTAGAAGGAAGGTATATGTATATATTGGAAGTTTTATGCTGCAGGTGTTCTGAAGACATTTTCATAGAAAATTGTTTGCTGGCAAATCATATTAACTTCTTATTTTGTATAGGTTCCAGTTTTCACTGGGTTCATTAATCTTGGTGTTTGTTTGTTTGTTTGTTTATTTATTTATTTATATATTTATTTATTTATTAAAATTTCTATGCCGTCCTATCTCCAAAGTACTCAGGGCAGCTCACAACAATTAAAACAAGCCAGTTAAAAATATAAAATACATAAATATACATATATAATTTACATTAAAACCCATTAAAATCAAAAAAACCCTCAGTCCAGGCTGAGTTTAAGTTTATAAGGAGATTTTTAGGCTAAAGACTACTTCTGGGGCTGCAGTCCTGCATGTTAACCTCATTGTTGATGGATAAATTTGTCTTTGAGTAAGCAGAAATAAGATCTTTGGTGTTATTTTAAAACAATTGCGGTCATCTGATCCTATTCATATTGCTGAAATAATATTCAACTGATGGTGTGTGCTGTATCTTTTAAAGCCTAAAACTGTTTTTAGGTATGGGAGAAAGTAATTGCTGTTGGAACAGGAAACCTATGATACATAGAGCGACCATGTTGGCAGCTGCAGCAGTATATAAGGGTATGAGCTTTTTATTAAGTAATACAGTGGTCTCCAACCTTTCTCGGTGGACTGGCAGAAGTGGTGAGAGGGAGGGAAGGAGAGAGATAGTTTTGTCCCCGCACTCCATTTTCACAAAGGCAGCTTCTCACACACGCACTCACCCATCACCTCCACGACTCAGTTCCGAACAGGTTGCAGCCCACCATGAGGCCGGAGACTGGAGGTTGGGAACCCCTGAAGTAACTCCTCTTTATCACATGGAGGTAGATTTTGTCACTCTATATTTTCAAGCTTGCTCATTTCATGCAATTTTCTATCCCACCATCTTTTCTGTGGTGCTTAAAAGTTTGTGAAAAAGTTTGCTTTCTGTAGCTGGAGTATCTCTCTGGGCAGTAGTACATACAGTCCTTGAATTATGATCAAAATTGGAGACCATAATTTTGATGACTAAGTAATGTGGTTTCTAAGCAAGTCTACCTGACTGAATACGGTTTTATGACCATTTTAATGTGGTTGCAAATCCAACTTCCCCAATTGAGTTTGCTTGTCAGAAGTTGGGTGGGAAGATTGCAGATTGTGAACGTGTGACCATAACTTGTTGCAGCTGTTGTACATGCAAGCCAGTTCTCAAGTGCTCAAATTGCAATCACATGACCATGGGTTGGTGTAACAGTCATATCTTGGAGGACAGGTTGTAAGTCACTTTGTCTGAGGCTGTCGTGACTTCAAGCCATCGTTAAAAAAACAGTCGTAAGTCAAGGACTACCTGTAAAAACATCTCACATTCTTTTACCTCACAGAAATATGTAGCTTGGATAATTTCCCTCAGTAAATAAATGAGCAAATATAACATTTTTGACCCATTTTTAATAGGGTTTTATTTATCAGCTTTAGGACTTGTGTGGTGAACAAATCAGGTTTTAAGTCACATTTATGCAGAAATATTGAAAATTCAAAACAGTTCACAAATCTTTAAGCACCATTGAATGTACCATTCCAGCACAGATGTGTAATCCACTGGCCCTAATACTAAAGAGAGAATGGAAAGCTACAGTCAGTAAAACAGTTATGATATGAAGTTTTCATTCTTTGTTAATTCTTCTCACAGACTGCCATTGTTATCACTGTCCCATTTGGGTAGCACAACCAGTGTTCAGCTCAGAGACAGGAAAGGGAGAGGAATTTAGGCCAAGAGGGCTGATGTGATTCCAATGAACCCATTGCATTCCCTTGTGTTCTCTTTTGAGAGTTCCTTATATTTGATAAGTTTGCTGGCACAGGGAGTTGAACCAATACATTTGAAGCATCAAGCTGCCTTGAATTGGATATAAATCACTTATTTTATAATGGATTAGGTAGGTTTCTGCTGTATTTCTTGCTGCTGCTATGAAATAAATGCAAAATATTTCTTTTTACAGAATTGTATGGAAATAATGATGGGACAATACCAGCAACGTTTCAGATATATTATATGATAGGATGGAAATTCCACAAATCACAGGTAATATTTACCTTCCATGTAATACGAAGGATGGCTAAATAAGAGTGTATTAGGGTTTTTAGTTGACTTTTTTTTTAAAAAAAACTAAAACCATATTATTTTACTTAATACTTGGTTCTTAATATTTAAAATGACAACTTCTTTCTCCTTTTCAGGCACAACCAGCACAAAGAGGTTCTGCAACAGCATCATTTGGAGATCTGAGAAAAATAAATGAACTTATTTCAGGCAAAAAAAAATCTTTGACATGAAATACAGTAATACAACTTGTACATAGCCTGTTGGATATTTAACAGTTATCATTTAACTTTGACAAACGAACAACATTGTTTTCCCCAAAACTACTTCGTTGCCTAGGGAAAAAAGGGGGACTATATTCCTGTTTACCCTATCAGTGGCTATATTTTACTATTACCATATGCATATTTTTGTATGCAAATAGTAAAAGTAAAATTGCCAATTTGATCTGGATACATCCAGAGAAATGATAGTGTGTATTTCTGTACACATATTACCTGCCTATGTAAAAATATGAGAGGTTCGGCTATTCAATAAAATAATAAATGAATGATGGAGAAGAGACTTGATAGTTGCTCTTATGATTCCTGGAAAGCCTAATTCTGACAGTTGCAATTCTTGTACCGTCTGTGAGATAATGTGCCCTCTGTTATCTGGTGGGCTGTTTGATGAAAGGAAAGCCATGTAATTCCACTATGCCAGGCCACATCCTTGTAGGACTTAGATTGTTGGCCAGGATCCCAAGGCCCACCAGTGAAGAGTTGAGATGAAATGTAATGGTATACAGTAGGCATATGCTAAAAATAAAGGAATAGCCGGCTTCTATTTGTATGGTTATCCCATAGGTAACTATTACAAGCCACATGACATCACATGCATTATGATTTCGTTTAGAGAAATTTATCATTGCACAATGATATCTGTTAACTTGAGCCACTGGTGGAATATGATGCACATAGAGGCATTTACCCACCTTGCCAACTTGGTGACATTCATATGCCAGCCAAAATAATAAAGATCCAGATGTTTTCTTGGTTGCAACCATTTTCTTTCAATTTTTTTCCTCAACTATCTAGAATAAAAAAAAGTTTTTTATGCTGCATTAGACAGTTATGTTGGGCATGTATGCTGACTTGTAGCAAAATTATCCAAAGATCTACCACTATTTCTTATTCTACCTTTTGCATTTGTTAAAACTTAATTTTTTTAGTAAAAAAAATCATAAACCACAATAATTTGATTGTAATATCAAATGACTTCAATGACTGCAGAGCTGCTACATTTAATTCCTCCTACTGTATATATATGCATGTGTGCCTGTTGTGTATAAAATAAATCTTGTGCTTGCACAGTTAACTGAACCATAGTTTACTAGAATTAACTCCATGTGTAATCTACAAAAAAGCCAGTTGCATTTTAGCCTATTATGTTGTGAGAATCCAGCCCAGGTGGGGAGGGATAATGTGGAAGAGCTAATGAACTGATCTATATACTACCAAAACTCTTGTGTCTGTAACCTTTAACTGGGTGAAACAGTACATCATAGAGCAACAATTTTTGAACCAAGGTACCTCAAATGGTCTTATATTACAGATTGTATCCAAAATCCAAAACACATAACAGCCATGGAATTGAAATTTGGCAAATTTTATAAAACATTTTATAAAATTTTATAAATCCTCATGTTTATGCTATGCAGTTCAACAAGGGGCTATTTTCAAGTGAAGATATAACTCTTAAGAATATTTCCCTGAATTTTCCCGTGAAAGCAGTATATGGCTGAAGGCATTGAGGAATTTGGGAAGAAAATGTATCTAAAACAGGTCTTCAAATGTGGCAACTTTAAGACTACAGCATAGCTGGCTGTAGAATTCTGGGAGTTGAAGTCCACAAGTCTTAAAACGGCCACGTTTGAAGACCTCTGATCCAAAATAATGACCCAATGGGTCACAGGTTGTCTAATTTGCCTTAAAAAGGAGATCCATTTCACTTTTGGTGTGCATGGCAAGTTGTGATCGATCAGACTTGTTCATACTTCCAGATGTATAATAATCCACATTTTTTTTCCAATGTGGAGGAGATGAAAGCACATAATGATATGGGGAAACTGATGTATGAAAGAGCTAAATACTCAGAGATTGCTGGAAGGAACTCAGTGAAGCAGTTCTTCAGCTGTTCAAAATATATAAGTTGCCGTATTGCTGAACTCTGAATGAATCAATTACACCTCAAGATGGCTACATGCAACTGCATATACTTGTCCTGAGTGTCTATTGCTGTTTGTTTAGAGTTTCCATTCTCTCACAATAATGCTCAATTAATATTATAGGTGTATAAACAATCTATAAACAATTCAAACTTCAAATTCCTTGTTCTAAACTTATTGGAAGGGTTCTGGGAGTTAGTATATTGTGTTAATCCCGCCCTTGTAGTTTTTAGTTATCCTGTATGGCTTACTCACAATTGTATTTAACTTAATGGTGCAGAATGCCAGTTAATGCTTCTGAGCTTGGAACAAGGGGACAAAGAAGAAACATTTAGAATAAGTGTCTAAACCAGTGATGGCTAACCTTTTTGCCGTTGTGTGCCAAAAGTGTGGGGAGCATGGGGGGGTCGCGTGCACATGCCCACACCCATCATTTAATGCGCCCCCACACATGTGCACACGACACACACACCCCGTGTGACCCTCCGCTTTTGGCACGTGATGGCACGATGGGCCCTTTAGGCCTGTTTTTTGCCTTCCCCGGGCTCCAGAGGCTTTCTTGGAGCCTGGGGAGGGCAAAAACAGCCTTCCCCACCCTCCTTGGAGGCCCTCCGGAGGCCAGAAACAACCTGTTTCCTGATTTATGGTGGGCCCAGAAGGCCCAAAAATCAGCTGGCCAGCATGCGCCTGTGCACTGGTGCTGAGCTAGGACAACGCTCACATGCCCACCAATATGGCTCCACGTGCCATCTGTGGCACGCGTGCCATAGGTTCGCCATCCCGGGTCTAAACTCTCAAAGAGTTGAAGCAAAATCCATTTGAGCATTTAGATGTCCTAAATATTAGTTCTTTTTACATTTTCAAAACTACATTTCAGTACTCCTGTTACCCCAGCCTATTATTGTGCAGTTTTTATGGCTACATTCTCTTGTCCTTAATTTCAGTCTGTTGACCTGGCGTTCAACAAAGAGCTAAGGATTATGAACTAATTGAACTAGAAAGAAATATAACAGTCAGATAATTATCTGTGGAAGACTCTGACTGCTGTCTTCTATTAGCAAAAAGAAATTAAATGCAAGAATTATCCTTAGCAAGACATGGTTGCTTAGCTTGATTGGTTAAACTATAATATCCTTTCATTCACCTTTTGCACAGCTGAGCTCAGGAGATGTGGATTCTTTTTCTGTCCTTTAATTAAACAGACTGGCCCAAATGTCTGTAGCCTGATTTACATAATACTAAAACAATTAACAACAGAGCTTACATGTTTGGACTTAGTGTGATACACAAACTCACTTATAGCTACTCACAGGCTACTGTTGTATGTTCAACAAACTATGGTTAATTACTTCTCATATGCAGCGTGTGAACCTTCATGCCACCAGTGTTCAGGTTGAAAATGTTATCTGAACATCAGTTGGACCCATTTTTAATTAATTTACAACCTTATGTATGCTATAAATAAGTTATGGCAAAGAGAATTAATATATTGTCCTATCCCTTCAAATATAGTGCAGAAATCACGTAAAGGCTATTGCTTTAGTTTAGGGGAATTGAGTGTTTTCAGCAATGTATTACTGTAAGGTAAAGGTAAAAGTTCCCTTCACACATATGTGCTAGTTGTTCCCGACTCTAGGGGACGGTGCTCATGCCGGCCACATGACCATGGAGATGTATTCAGACAGC
>JANHZT010004390.1:148503-164584 GCA_032468215.1 Stegonotus admiraltiensis | reverse complement strand
TCTGATTCTGATTCTGATTCTGATTCTGATTCTGATTCTGATTCTGATTCTGATTCTGATTCTGATTCTGATTCTGAACCTCCCTGGAGCTCCTTTTGTGGCAGTGAAGCAGCAGAAATGTCCAAAGTACAAGCTCTATTCAGAAGGTCCATGACTAAGACCACAGTGCAATAAAAAGGCAGCCAACCAATCTTGAGTGTCAGGATACAAAGAATCTGCTCCTTTCCTATATGCATGCAATGTAATAAAGCACATGCATATATAAAAGTGGCAGAGTTTGCTCTATGATGTCACAATGCTTTTATTGTTTGTCTCCACTTGCCTCCGAGGTAATACCCATGGTATAACATTTGCTATGTTTATTATAACAGGAAGCATGTAACTAATAACTGCAGGAGAAGCAAGAGGAATTGAAAAGGCCCTTAAAAAAAACCCAAAATCAAGTGCCATGTCCTATCTATTTTCCTAACCTCCTCTAGAAAAAAAAAAGAAACTGCAATGACAGGGTGCCCCACCACAAAGACCTCTGTCACTTAAAAAACAGAAATTATTGATGTTTTCTAACTTCTCAACTTTTACATTGATCCAATTCCTTTAGCTACCTGTGACCTTCTTAAGACCATGTTTCTTTCTGACATGAAACTTACAATGTATCTTTCTTACAAATTCCTCCATATCGGTTTTCAATTAATCTTTGCCCACCATAAGTTAAATGAACTATTTTCCTTTTACACCATCCATTTCTGGCCCAATACCATCAGTTTTAATCACAGTATTATTTTTATCCATATATGTTATGTATGTCCAATAGGATTATTGGTATGGTATTATATAAGTTCAACTGTGTGCTCACAGTGTCAGTGTAGAAGTGCTACATTCACATACACTTTCCTATTTCTCCTCCTTTCTCTGCAAGACTCCCTAGCTAAATTAAATGAGCATTTTTGCAAGTTCCTTGAAATCCATGCAGTCCAAGCAAATTTTTTTAAAATTAGTACATTACCTTATCTGCGGCCATGGTGAAGAACTTCAAAGCCGTAATATTACTCTGAGTCACAACAGTACTTCCTTTTAAATACATCTGCATATATTAAAAGAACACAGTTTAGCTGATGGATATATAATACCTTAGCGAAAAATTCCCAAAGAAACTGTTATGCACTGTTCCTTTTTTTTTCTTTTCTGTATTTTGTAGCTGACCTAGTTTTATTTATAGGAAGAAATAGAAAATAATACGAGCCCAAACTGATCTCAGGAAACAAAATATGTACCTTTCCAATGAATGCCATCCCATATGCATTGCCTGCATTTGCTGCTTTTAGGAAGTAGTAGAAAGCTTTCTGATGAAAAACAGCAAGGAAAAGTTAGCATGTCTATAACAATGTTCTTTCGAATTTGAGCTTTTAGAATTTTTAAAATTACTTTCATATACAAAGAGAAAAAAATAGGGGAAATGAGAAATTAAAAGAAAAAGTTTTTTAAAAAGTTCTTGGAAACAATGTATCTTCTCTAGCAGTAGTTTTTAATTGAAATGGATTTGAAAATAAGTAGTTTTTAATTATTTATCAAAAAGTACTGCAATCCCACACTGATTCTAAAACAGACAATAATTCAGTGGTTTTAGATGCTGCTAATGCACCTGGATCTGTTTGTGATGTTAAGAGAGTTGGGGTTTGGTTCTGAGTTTTTTTTCTCTCTCCCAATTTTAGGTAATCCCGTTTTCTTTTGAAAAATTCAACTTGAAATATGATAGGAAAAAAAAGCCCAATGTTTCCTACTGTAGTATTTAAATTTGAGGTGGTATCCAAAAGAGAAGCCAAGGTTTATTATTCTCAGATAATGCTGATGAAATTCCCACATTGCCATCATTTCTAACATTGCTATTACTTCATTTGAAAAAAAATTAGCATCAACCTTTTCAATTGCATTTGGAACATACAAGAATTTTAAAAGGGAACAGAACCTTAAAAGAATCTGTATACATGTTTGCTGCATTCCAACTACCACCCATTAAAAATGTTTAGCCAGGATAGCCTTTAGATGGGAATTCTTGGAGTTTTAATCTAACATTAGGATGTTGGGATTTAAAAAGGGTGTTTTTAAACATATTAAAAATTGAGAATGCATATTAATGAATGTTAATGGAACAGTGTTCATTCCTGAAATCTGAATATACATACAGCATGATCTTTTTCTAGTCCTCTTCTTCCCACAAGATGCAGCTGTCCAAGATATATCTGGGAAAAATGAATTGTTGGTATGCAAAGTGAATGAACTATACATAACGGCAAAAGAATAAGACCTTGGAGAACTATATGGAAATGTGGAATCTCCATAGCAATTATATCCTGCAATTATACTAAGTAATCTGTTCATGGATCATTACCTTGGCAACATTTGCTCTATAAGACACACAGACATTTCCACCTACTTTTTTGGGGGGGCTGGGGGGGAGTGCGTCTTATAGTCCAAAAAATATGGTAACTAAGTGGTCACTGTTTCTTCAGCTTTTTTGCATAGGCAGCATTTACTGTCTGTTGCTGTCTTCTTAATACTGGCTTTGTATGCATTTGTTATTTACTATTGTTGTTATGTCTGTCTGTCTGTCCGTCCATCCATCCATCTATCTTAGTGTACTGTGGAAACCCAGACTTTATATTTTGTGAATTCAGAAAGTGGATTAACTCTTATGTGAAGCAAGCCAAGGAGGAAGAAAGTTAGGACAATTCTCTTACCTGTATTCGTGTGTTTCCTCTTTCAGCCAAAAACTTAAAGTATTGATGTAAATCCCAGTCCAAGAATTCTTCATTAATACTCAGATTTTCTGGCCTTTCCATCAGTCTCACTCTTTCAACTGGTATGTCTTCATTGTTTTCTAATTTGTTAGCTACTATTGATAACAATAACAATAACTTACATGATCAAAACAGCTACTGTAGTTTGTAAGATATAAATGCTATAAAATCATCCTTCAGGGGACAGAGAAAATGAACAACTGTTACAGATTTAGTAAAACAAATGGAAGAGGAAAAAATGGGCAACACTTTGGAAATCAAAGTGGAAATCAAATTATCAGTTTCAATACAAAAGATGCAATGGAAGGCATTACATCACACATTTAATTCCAACTAGATTAGCACAAATAACCTATAGTTATTCATCAAAATGTTGGATGGGTTGCAATCAGAAAAGAACATGTGATGGACATTGAAAGGGGATACCATATTGGAAGGCAATATTCAATGAATTTTAACAAAACCAAAAATAGAATACATGCCAGAGTTACATAATTTTGAGGGTCATAATTTAAAGTAAACAAAAATGTCCAGAGTTGCTTGATAGTGAGATGGGGAAGGAAGGAAGGAAGGAAGGAAGGAAGGAAGGAAGGAAGGAAGGAAGGAAATTTATTCTTATATCCTGGCTGCAAAGTCGAGAATTTCTGGATAACCTATCATTGGATAATTGACTTGCAAAAAAATGCTTTTATGGAAAAAGTGACTGATAAAATTTAAATACTGAATATTCAAGGAGATGAATCACATTTTAGTTAAATCTGGAAAGATTATATAAATTAGGGTAATCTCTTCTATTGAAAAATTGAGTGCTATGTATAACCTATGATTAAATATTAACATCTACTTTCTGCTCTGTTATTTGTATTGTTGACTCCTCCCCCTTATTTATTTGAATTTATTGCAGAATATTAAAATAGCATGGAAACTATATTATATTTAAAATGGTAAAATATGTTTTAAAAAAGAAAATGGAAGGTCTATGACTGGAAAATGGGTACTATGATCCTAAACATTTGCCCACTAATGCATGCAAGCAAAATGGAGTTAAATCAAAATTATCCAGAGTTGATAAAAAATATCTATTCACATTGAGGGGAAAGGAAGATGATGTTGTAACATCATTATATGAAATTCTACTGATGCAATCTTTTTTCTAATATACTCCAGGTAGCCAAAGCCAAGTGGCTCCTTGATATGGAAAAAAATATTTATTTTATCTGTCTTATCTATTAGCATTATTTTACATTGCTTGTCACATAGTTTGCACAAGAATTCACATAATAATACAATTTCTATAATACTTTTTATGTTTTCTTTTTATGGAAATGCTTATATAGATTTACATTCATGTCTCAGTAGAAAAACTGTATACAATGGCAGTATTCAAATCACTTCTCTTTTCCTTTATTCTCTGCCTCTTGGCTGGTTACTTTATTTTCTCCATGCAGAGAGTAAGCAGTGATGCGGTTATATGAGAAGAAAGCAAGTCTCTTTTTTTCATCTCTAACCTTGAGCAGGTAATTGTTTGGGATGGCTTTGAGGCTCAGTGGTAAAAGATGAGCTTTTACTCATTAGGAGCTGTAGTGGTGCAGTGGTTAGAATGCAGTATTACAGGCTAATTCTGCTGACTGCCAGCAGTTTGATTCTCACTGGCTCAAAGTTGACTCAGTCTTCCATCCTTCCGAGGTTGGTAAAATGAGGACCCAGATTGTTGTGGGCAATATGCTGACTCTGTAAACCGCTTAGAGAGGGCTGTAAAGCTCTGTGAAATGGTGTATAAATCTAAGTGCAATTGATATTTCAGCAACCAGGAGGGGAAGCACTACATCAACGATACACTGGTTAATACGATTTTGATTTGATTATTAGTTCTCTGTTAATGCACTGCTTTCAACAAATGCACACACATTTTTCATTAACTGTCAGATAGGCTGTTTGGCATAATAGAGGGATCCATCCTTATAATGAGCACCTCAGAACTGTAATGTTGGGTGTGTCCAGATGCAGAACCTCAAATTGTAGCCTTTGTTTTGAAGGCAAGCAACATGTTCCTAGACTGTTACCAAAAAAGCAAGATCATGGACAGCAGGGTTCATATATCTGAAAACACCAGATATTCATGTGGAGGAAGTTTTCTGCCCTCTGCACATCCAGAGAACCAAAGGACTGTGCATCAAGATTCCTAAATTCTATTTACAAGTTGTAGGGACTGAAGCTTTACTGGTGTGCACCTACCGTAGTAGAATCTTTTTGGTTTTTGGGAAAGTATTTTTTTAACTGTTCCGCTCAAGGGCATTTCAGAAGTGAGAATCTTTCCATTCTTCCTTGGCACTTATGACTGTCTTTAAGTACCATTTTTTATTCTGAATAAATGGATCCCAATGCTCTTTTGAAAATTTCCCCCTTTTATATTGTGTAAAGTGAGGTTTCCCCTGCCCCCCACCCCCAATTTTTTCTGTAAAGGTCTTAAAGTACTACACAATAGATTCAACAGCACTCACCGAACTTTGCAACTTTCTTATAATTAGTTAATGCTGCTTCACAATTCTTTGGAACATTGATTCCTAACCAGTAGCGATAACCCTAAAAAAAAAGAAAAGAAAAATCAAAATTATTTTCCTTTTTATTTAGGAATTTAGAACCGGAAATAGTTGAAATACTACATGTTTTACAAACCATGATCATCTGCGATATAAGATTTCCTCCAATACTAGCAAATGTGTAATATACGAGTGCCTAAGGAAAAAAATAAATATAATCATGCTAGAAATATATTTTGAATGCCATTTTAGATCAGATTTAACAAACCAGAGTTTCCTTTTTACCTTTGCCTGATTATATTCCACTCCTATTCCATATGATGATAAGAATCCTAATGCCTATGGAACCAAGACAGCAATAACAAAAAGTCCTTTTACCAAACAACATGTTAACAAAATTTGTTAAATTAAAATCTTAATATGACAAAGTTACTTTGATGTGGTTTCATCAGGATTTCCTGCAATGATTAGCTCTGATTTATTCCCAAGTAAAAAGTGAATTGGCATATTTACCTTAACTTACGATGGGAAATTTAGGGAAAGTCTTTGCACAGTAAAACTCTATCATATTATTTTTGACCAAATGCTTCTCCATGCAAGTGATTTTACTATAACAAAGACAGTATGAATCAGGCCTCAATCCTGAGGTCCTGAAAACTACATGGAAGTTTGAAATTGAGATTACTTGGTCTTCCTTTTGATAAGGAATAATATTAACAGGGATCCTGGGCACAGAGCAATTTGTATTTGCAACTGTGCAGAAAGTGTTCTATATTTCATGCAGCAGCACTAAATAGCTGGTTAGCATCCTACTAAGAATGCAGGATCAATGCAGAAGATAAGGAATGGCCTGTTGGACCCATACAAGTAGAATGAGTGAGTGAGTGAGTGAGTGAGTGAGTGAGTGAATGAGTGAATGAATGAATGAATGACTGAATGAATGCTCATCTGTGCTAATTTCTCACTGACAATTACTCTGTGAAAAGCAACTTGTTTGAAGAGGAAGAGGAGGTTTCATAAGGAGGCTTTCCTTGAGCAAGGAAAGAATAAGTAATTTGCCTACCACTACTTCAGATCAGGTTCATCTAAATTTCTCTGGTGTCCTAATTTATATCACATTGAATCTGAAAGAGGAGACAACCTGCTCAGTAATAGATGAAGGATAAGCTAAGGAAAGTAAGAATAGCTTTGGCAGTTGAAGAGGAAGCTAAAGAAAATCATACAAATAGTAATTATTTTGCCACAGACAAAAAGTGTGAGACAAGTACCGTAGTAGGTATAAGATCTTTCCCCACCCACAAAGCCAACAAAATAAATTCTTATTTTTCAACACAAAAATTTGGGCAAAAAAATTCCTGTTTTTCTCATTCCAGAGCTCATGACTTCGAATCATGGATCTGTTACATGGAAATAGTTTTCAGTTGAGTTTGGGAAACAGTTTGACCATGGGACCAATTACCTAGAGTGGCAGTGGATTTTCCTTCCCTGTAGATGTTCTAGTGGAAGCTAAACAGAAATCTCTGGGATTATTTATTGATTGAAATTTTATAGCTGCCCATCTCAACTTTGTAATTCAAGATAGCTCACAATAAACAAACAAACATGATATATAAAACCATAATGGAACCAAGGTTCCCAAATTCATTCTCATAATGAATATCCCATTCATGTAGAGCTCAATTAACAGCCTGGCCCCAAAGTCTGATTGAAAAGCTGGGCCCAAGGCTTTCCAGAAAACTAACAGGATTGTTGCCATCTAGATCTCAGGGGGATATTGTTCAATAGGGCAAGCACATAACAGAGGAATCATGCTTCCTGGGTCCCACTAAATGACATGGTTTCATTGAAGAGATCCAGTCCTCATCCTGACACCACTTGGATAGGGCAGCCATGTTGCTTTCCATAGTCCAATCTGTTTATTCAACCACCATGGATGTCAATATCTGGTAAATTTGCAAGATTTGTTTCTCTTGCCATGTACATGTATACATCTCCGTATCATATAATATATGTGGGTATATGCATAATTTTCTATTTATTTATTTAGTTAGTCATGTTTATGCAGTGTATATTGGAGGTGGAGACCCTAATTTGAAAGCTGTAAGCAATGAAATTTCATTTTATTTTATGCCGATTAGTGTACATTCAAAGTGACAATAAAGTTATTCTAAGTCTGTCTGCCAATCATGCTCCCCTTTCCAAACTCTATTATATCCTACAATCACCCTACGGATTGAAGACAGCATTCTGGTAAATCATTCACACCATCTCCAACTCTATTAGGAAGCGCATTCCCAGATGATCTTAAATCCAGTCTTTAACCTTATTAAACTCCACCCTTGTTAACTTGACCATAACTCCACTACAATTTTCCTTTGCTGTTGTTAATTGCCAACCCTTGCAACAATGGCTATCAGGTTCTACTGCTCTCCCAGTGCCACTGTTATTAATGTCATTCCAGCACCAGCTGGAAATCCTTATTGGCAGTGGTCTCTGCATTCCTCCACTGCCAACACTACTACGCAATTGCTACTAATCCAACTGTGTGCCATTTCTTGCCAACACTCCATCAAAATCTCCAGCAATGGTGGCAATGGTAGCCACCATGCCTGGCCATTGCTGCTGACACTCTAAACCCAGATAGCCCCCTTTAGCAATGGTTACTACTGTAGCAGAGTTGTCGTCCATTGCTCCAGATTGAAATCTCCACTCCTCTCATCATGCAACTGTCTACAGGTCAAACAACTCTCTCCAGTGGCTCTACCACTTTTGTAGTCTTACCAAAATAGTAGTCTTCCAGGTCAACTCTACTTTCCAGCTTTCTCCAACCCTGTATCTGCTACCATTCAAACTCCATCTCTCTCAAATTTATGCAATCTGAATTTTATTCCTTCTCCAGCCCTCTATCCTCACACATAGATTGAATGTCACCTTCTCTGATATTATTTGGGGGGGGGGGGAATGAAAAGCTGGCTTTTTAACATTCTTATAAATGTACATTTAGCTTGGGGAAATGATTTCTAACTATACACTGTCTTCAGAGAATTCAGGCTTAAGTCTTGCCCTAACTTTTTGATCAGTCAATAAATTTGTGGGCATATTTTATGCATACACGCAACCACCCTCGTAAAATTAGTCAGCTGAATTCATTATTTACTTACCACCTAGTTGAGATCTCTTTGTTCCATGTACATACATTTATCCCTTTTCAATTATTCATTATTCGTTTTAAACAGACTAGTAATTATTTAAAGCTGCAGTTAATTAAAGAACCACATACAGTCTGGCTTCTATGGGACCCTTCTTCGGCTAAAAGCTTATACAGTGATACAGCTGCTTTTACATTCTGGGGACCATTATATCCAAAGAGCATATCCGTTGCCAGTCGTTCCATAACTTTTTGGCTTTGTTTTTCTGCTGCCTCAAGACGACGTTGGTGGTTTCTGGTTCAAAATAGACACATTTCAGATTTAATCAGTCATGTTAGTCTCTCCCATATGTGTGTGTGTGTGTTTGTGTGTGTGTAAAGAAAGAAGCAGACATCCTGTTGATTGTTTACCGCATCAACTGTAGTAATTGTGCAAGCAATTACATAGGAGAAACGGCCAAGCGGTTACAGACCAGAGTACACGAACACGAACTGGCTGTCCAACGCAAGGAACAGCGCTCCCAGATCTGGACGCATATGAAGGAGCACAACCACACATTTGATTTTCAAGAGGCTGAGGTTATTGCCCATGATAAGACTAAAGGAAGACGTCTACTAAAAGAAGCTGGGTTCTCCAATAACAATTCTATCAACAGGCATATCGAACTGCCATCAGCCTACCAGGCTAAGGAGACACTAGGAAAGACCCTGCAGGAGGAGCGGAGATGGCTTTCCATCAGTGAGCAGAGACTAAAGGCACCCACCCCCCACCTCTGGCCATGCAGACTCAGCCTGTGAAAGCACAGTTAGTCCTGACCAAACACAGACCAACCCAGCAGGGCTGTCTCAAACTGCAACAGATAGGATTAATGAGAAACAAACCTGGCTGACCACAAGGTCACAGACAAGGCAGCAAATCGCAATAGCTGACAGGCTAACATCACCCCCCACCGATAAGCAAGCTAGGAGGAATCAAGTAGGAATCAAGCCTCCATCATCCAGCATGATGACAGGAAAAACAACACAACTGATTACAAGTGGGAGACGGCTGGAAAGGCCTATTACACGTGCAAGGGCTAAATTAATTAATGGCATATAAAGGCAGAGATCTCTGTAATGGTAGTTTAATACTCTGACGATGTCAGCTGATGGCTGATGAAAGCTTAGTAAAATAAAATTTTAATTCTTTTAAAATTTTAAAATCTTAAGTTCCGGAGTTCGCAGTATGTCTGCTTCTTTTTTTACATACATACATATACATACTTACATACATACATACATACATACATACATACATACATACATATGAAAAAGTAGCTGCAATGTGAAGTTCCTACTTCTTGATGCGTTCTAACTGGGTCAATTAAAAATTTAGTACCTCATTTAGAATTTGATGATGGTCAACTTTGTGTACAATAAGCCATTTTGACCACTGGGGAAAGGGCAGGAAACAGATGTAGAGACATGTCTTCATCTCAGCAGTCCCTAGTTTCTACCTAGTTTATTGTTAATTACAGTAGATAAATCTGTATTTAAGAGGCATAGGAAATTTGCCCTGTCTGTCTCTCATACTTCCATCTCTTAAAGATGTAGATTGGATAGAAGCAAATTTATGAACTTTTTGTTCAAAAACTTTCCGTCTTCATATATTTTTTAAATTTATATTAACTTCAATTGTAATCACTATTAGCTGGTCTAACCCATATTTGATATTTGAAACATCTGTATTAGGCAAAAAACAAATAAGGGAAGGGTGCTTTAAAGCAGGGGTGAAATTTACTTATCTTCGCTACCGGTTCACATATGTGAGCACGCATGACTCCTCCACACATGCGCAGAGCCTTCTGCGCATGCGCAGAGGGTCAAAAACAGGTCGTGATGACATCCGGGCGGGTGGGCGGAGCCTCCCGCCACCAGCGCTACCGGTTCGCCCGATCCGGATAAAACCAGATGAATTTTACCACTGCTTTAAAGATGATGGAGCTTTCTGTCCCCCTCCCCTAATTTTTATCTCTCTTCAAGATGTAATTTAGAATCAATGAGGCTTTCTTATTCTATATATTTCTTAATTAATCTACCACTTACTTCAAATTAAAGAATGTCAATTAGCATTCATTAATAGCTGGGTTAGGCCTTTACTCTGCATCCAAAGTGATCTTATTATGAACATTTCACCTTTAATTAACATGTTCTGGTATTTAATTACTCAGGATCTGTTTTGGTTCAGGGCACATCTTCTAATCAAAGCTCCTGCTGAAATCAGCTATCCAACACTTGATTACTTTTGTGTGCATATATCTATATAGTACAGACTTATATGAATTCAATGTGTTTGCAAGCAAATTATTTTAGAAATGTAAATTTGTCCCATGGCCCTCCTATGATATCTCTACATCATTGTTATATACCCCAAAGAGGAATAAATAGGTGGCATGTGTATTGTTTAGATTCTCCCTTGCCACTGTATAATAATTCTCCATCCATTGCAAACTCCCTTCTCCCTTATATTCGCCGAAGTGTGAACTGAGGCACTTCTAGAAATCCTGCAAATAGTGTGGTTGTTTGGAAATCAACTCTCCATCTCACATTTTAAACACAAATTTAATTTGATTTTACTGGATTTTCGCATCAAAAGGCAAAACAAGGACTTGGTCAGATTGTCCCAATCCATAAATTTTGGCAGGTATAGGTCTTCTTCTGCCTACTAATTCAGTTGACCAAAGTATCAGATTTATTTGTATAATGGTTATATATAGGCATTCTTGAGAAATTTATCTAGGTGATTTTCAAAAGCTGACCTCACTTTCATCTTTTCCCACTGATCTGTGTGGTTCCCCTGAACTAAAATAATTTATTATTTAAAATAATTTATTGCTGTTAATTTCTTTAATAATGTTAAATAATGTATTATTATTCAATCATTTCAATAACTTTTTGCTTGTGGGAATATGCAGTGAAGAGTGCACATTTTAGAATGAATAAGTGGTTCTTTTAATAATCAATGGTGTGCCATATTTCCTACTGATATATGTTTGCTCTGCCATCAAAACAAATGAATGGATACTTACTCTTCCTTGTCTTTGTCATTTTTCAAATGCCTCAGTATTTTCTGGCTACTCTGAGAAATACTCTTCTTTTTTCCAACCTCCTCTTTTATTAGAAATTTGACCAGAAAAAAATAAAATAAAATCAGATTTAGAACAAATGCCATTTTGGTCATCATAGCAATCTCTCTTGTGTTTGGCATCTGAATAAATGTCTATCTGTGAGTATTTAATGACCCTATTCCAATGAAGGCTAGAATGGAATTGAAATACAGATTTCAAGTAAAATTTGCACATTAATTGAGACATATTTCAGATGCGGTGCATTCACCGTAAGGCAGTTTGTGCTTACAAAAGATAGCTTGCACTGCAGAATCCGATGAAATATTTATAAAGATCTTTTCCTGAAAACCCCAGTCTTTTAATCTACCTACCCAGAGGTTAACACTCTCTGAAGCTGTAATAACAGGAAGCAGTTCTACTGTCCAGTTTCTGTAATTTCTCATTAATCTTACAACTTGCTCTGTCATTTTTTTGCAACTCCTCACACACAGTGTGGCCATGCCCTCTCCTTTGGATACATGTCCCCTTCTACAAATGCCATTTATCACAGAGTCTCTCTCCGAAACATAGACCTTCGTTTTTTCCCCTCGGTGAACTAAATTTAGCTTGATAATTCTTCTTATTCTTCTGGGGCCTATTTCTCCCTCCACATCTGCTAAGCTTTCGCTCTATAACAGCCAAAAAAGGTATGCTACAAGAGAGCTATCAGCCCCAACTTTGCTTCATTCCCTTTTGTTAGAAACATAAAGCCGCTGCAGTTACGAAAACTTCAATTTTGTTAGGAGAGGTAATCTAGGGGATGGAATATGTGTATATCACCTATTTACTACCCTACCTAATCTCTGACTGAGTCAGAGCTGAAAAAGCTTCTTGGATGAGAGGCAAAAAATCTTCAAAAAAACCCTAGAAAGTCGAGTTGCCTCTGGAAAAAGCACCTTTGGGATGACCATGTGCTGGATGACTGAGAATCTCTACTGACTTTTAGTTATGCACATTGGAATGAACACCCTTCAAATGGTGCGAGAGTATGAATGGATCTCTCCCCCCCACCCCCCAAAAAAATCAGAGTACAGGAACCATTTGCACTTCAGTTTGAGATGCAAACAACACAGATTGATCCCCAACACCCTGTGCCATATTCAACAATGAAGGGATACAGGGCAGAAAACATCCTGCAGAAAGCACAGCTCCACAACACAGTCCTTTCAGCAGTTCCAAGAACGCTCCACACCCATTTGCACTACTCAGGTGACCCTGAGGACACAAATACCCAAGTGGCTTCAATGACTCTGTAAAAGAATGCGAATGACCAGCTCTCTGCAAGGAATTAAAATTCTTCCATTGCCCACCATCCAGTCAGAGCTGAAGAAGCTTCTTGGATGAGAAGCGAGATATCTTCAAAGAAAAACAAGAAAGTCCAGTTGCCTCTGGAAAAAGCACCTTTGGGACAAGCATGACTTGGATGACTGAGAATTTCCATAGACACTGAGAGCCAATTGTTTCTCACTAGGAAGAGAAGTTAAAATTTGTGCATTATTATTGTAATAGACCTGTCCGGTCTCAGGCTCTTTATGTCTGATCATGGTCCTTATATTATGACAAACTTCTAAAGTGTCACACATGATCAGAGGAGTAAGATGCACACATATTTTCATTAATCCTGAGAAAAAAGAGAGTGAGGTTACAAAATCTTGGAAAATAAATAGACAAAGCTCCAGTCCCCTTTTACACTGAACAACAAAGATTTTGCTTCCTGAACACTTTTGGATGTATCTTAACAGATTTTGGGCTTGTAATCTTGAAAATAACCTTTAATTTAACATATCATAAACCATTTTATAGAAATTGTCTTTTTACACAATGGCAATGTACATTCTTGAGTATCTGTTGACTATGCTGCATATATGAAAGGAACACACAAAAACATGGAACTGTTAGTGAAGCAAATCCAGCACACCAAGAATAACTGGAATATCTGTTGTGATCTAAAGGTAGTCCTTGACTTACAACAGTTCATTTAGTGACTGTTCGAAGTTACAATGGCACTGAAAAAAATGACTTTTCACATTTATGACTGTTGCAACAACATCCCCATGGTCACATGATCAAAATTCAGACACTTGGCAACTGACTCATATTTATGACGGTTGCAGTGTCCTGGGATCATATGATCACCTTTTGCAACCTTCTAACCATCAAACTCAATGGGGAAGGCAGTTTCACTTAACAACTGTGTTACTAACTTAACAACTGCAGGGATTCACTTAACAATTGTGGCAAACAAGGTTGTAAAATGAGGCAAAACTCACTTAAATGTCTTAGCAACAGAAATTTTGGGGTCAATTGTGGTTGTAAGTTGAGGTCTATCTCTACCAAGTACTGATGTTATATGTGCAAATGGAACAACTGTTCAAGAAAGCTGCCTTACATTAAAAATAAATGGCCACTCTGAAAGAATTTGGTTCCAGGGGAAAAAATGTGACACATGAACCACTTGTTGATGCAACAAAAATAATTTTGCCTCTGTTGCACATAATCGGATTGATGAAAATTTCATAAAAGCGATGAACAACGAAGATGAAGGTGTTATAATTGATGCCAAGATTAAGGAAGGCATTTTATTGGTCCACGGATCAGATGCATCATCAATGATAAGTGGTTCAACAATCAGTGAGGCCAGAGAAAATCACCTGGAATGCATTCAAGGACATTGTTGAGAATTTTCTCAGCATCAAACTACATTCAGCTGATTGATAAATTTCTTACAGCATACAAGACCATGAAACGCAACATGTCACTGAGGATTCATTTTCTGCCTTCACATTTGGACTTCTTTCCTAAAAATCTAAGTGTAGTCAGTGTCGAACATGATGAAAGTTTTCCCTAGGACATTGCCACAATAGAAAAATGGTATCAGGCCAGCTGTAATCCATCAATGCTGGCTGACTATTATTGGACACTGCAGTTTCAATTTTGAAAATTCATTTGACATAATAACAGCATAAACTTCTCTAGGAAGTTGCCATGAGTCTATACTGATTCAAGGGAACTCAAATACCCAATAGCAGCTAGAAAAGAGTCTAGGTAAGTTGAAAGTTGTGAGGTTGAATAATTATATTGTTTTCAGCTGTTCTGACAATTCTACCATTTCGCTGGCTGATTCCATAATCTCTGCATTTCAGTTGTAAGTCCTAATACTTTATAATCTATCCAGTTCCTTCTGAGCTATTTTACTGACATTCGGTGTTGTCACATCTATAAATAAAATGTGATTTTCTTCAATTATTGTGATGTCTGGCATGTCATGTTCTAGATGTTATTCAGAATTCAGAAGTTTCATAACAGCTTTCCATGTTGATTCTGGAACACACTTTCAATGTTACGGTCTTACCTATAGATCAAATTCATACTGATTATACAAATTCGAATGCATATTTTTTGCCACAATCTCGGCAGTTTTGCTACAACTACTTATTAGGTGATCAAACAGTCTTTTCTTTCCTTTTGCATAATCCATATTGCTGTTTCAGGATTCTTTTTTATTTTAAAAATGGCATTGATTGCCAATGCTTATTTCCTCGGGCTGCAATCTTTCCTTCTCTTTCCTAATGGATCAATCACAAGCCTCGCCAACTTTTGCTACTATTCACACTGCCTTCAATTCCTTTCAGGTTTTGACTAGGCAGAGGTTTGATTTTTTTCCCCTCAGTTTTTCATTCATTATTCTAATTATTCAGTTTTGGATGTTGCCTTTCATTCTCTCACATTCAAAATTTTTCCCCTGCAGACATTTATTAACATTTTTTCCTTGCTTGCTTTTATGTAGCTGTTTAAGTCTCCACTATCTGCTTCTCTTGCAACAAACCACAACAACCAACATTTTTGAGGGGGGGAGGGGGATAGATACAAAGATCTATGTCATTTTGAAGGTGAAATGGAAGGTACATTTTTCCAAGTTTTCAGAGTGTGTGATCTAAAGCAACTAGCTCAGCCTGTGTCCAATTAACAGTAGTAGCTGTATAATGTGTTACAGTAACAACCCAGGTTTTTATGACTGCTTGTATTATCATCATTCAGATCTGTTTTTAAAATTTTTCCAATTGATTGTATATGTTCACATCTGTTTTACTTTTTCACCTATGCAAGTGAAATATCTGCTTATCTTACATATATATATCATGCTACCTGCTCTCAAGGCAAACAATATTATGCGAAGCACAGAAACAGTCAGAAATAGTAGGTCAAAGAAGTTAAAGGAATGTTTTTTTAAAGGAAATACTGTTAAATTTAATTTCACCAACATTACCTGCTATACTTCTAACTTTGTGTCCTTGCGTACCATTTTTACTTCCACCACAGCCGTGTCATTCATACATTGCTTTTCTTCCCTGAACTGCTGTGTTTTATATGCCGCCCTTCTCCTGAAGGACTCAGGGCGGCTTACAAAGGTTAAAAGAACACAATATGACAATTTAAAATGAAATTTAAAAA
>JANHZT010004390.1:120101-133054 GCA_032468215.1 Stegonotus admiraltiensis | reverse complement strand
CTATTGCTTAACGCATTGTAAGCCGCCCTGAGTCTCCGGAGAAGGGCGGCATATAAATAAAATTTAAAAAAAAAAAAAATTAGTTGAATCTCCTTGATATCTGATCTTAGTCTACATGCATTCCTCAAATGCTTGTATTAGAACTCCATAATTGATTCATGCTATAAAAGAATCTGCTTCATAATTTTGCTAAAACATATTCATATGCTTTCTGATAGAACGTTTGTTGAAAATAACATTGGAAGAGAGACGTAAAGAATATTTACGGGATTATGTACCCTTGAAAGATATTCCAACATGGAAGGAAGAAATGAAAAACAAAGCCCAAAGTGATGGTAAGTCATTTTATTAAATTTTAATCTGCACTTATGTTTTTAAACAGCTGCACCCAATGTACTGGCTTCTAGGTATTTTTGATCAAATGTTTCATAATTCACAGGTGGCTGGTGAAAGAAATTGTAATCCAATACATCTTGAGGGCACCAAGATGACAAAAGCTGTCTTGTGAAGTTGAACATGATAGAACTACTTACCTTAAACAGATGTAATAGGCTTTGTTACTTAACAATTCACTATAGTCTAGGGATCCCCAATTTTATTCAGCTATTGGATACTTTGTGAATTTTGTGTGTGCTCTCATAAAACGATTGCTATGAAAACTTGATAAGTTTTAAAATAACTGTTGTGAAGGATATATCCAGTTTACCAAAATGACTCTTAGCATCACTTCCATCTGTTACCAATAGACTACTCTTGTTTCCCTTTGTGTACTTTCTGGGCAGGCGGCATATTTCCAACCAAAGAAACAAAGCTAATTTTTATTCATTGATCTTTTTATTTTCTAAGAAGTCTTTTTATATCCATTGGAAGCATAGCAGCATTCCTGGAAATAAAAATAATGCTGCTACTGCTTTGCTTTGCGTTTTTTACTTAAAATATAAGGTTGGTGGGTTGGCAGCTGGTGGACAGAGGTGTGAATAACTATGACTAACTGTGATTGCAACCATATATTGGCAGCTATGAAATAAAACCATGTTTATGAAGTGGTCTCAACTAATAACCAATGAAATGACAGCACATATATTGCTTTTATGTCGGGACAGGGAGTATATTTGCAAATTTGCTACTACTTGTTCTTGTAATGCTAACTTTTGTTAGAGCAAGTACACTGATTCAATTTTTCGTCTCTTAATAATATATCCTTGTTTATGCAACTCTAAAAGGACAATTGAGTGCCAAAACACACATGACATCATATTGTCCCGATTGTCACTAGGGTCCGTCTTGTCAGGGTTTTGATTAATATTATTTAAAATTATTAATGTCCTTTAAGAGTCTCAATTTGGTGTATATAATTTTTGGGATGTGGTATAGTAAGTAATTATATTATACATAGTACATTATACTATATATAGTACATTTTTTATCAAATCCAACTCTTCTTGTTCTTACACTTGAGTTGGAGATCAAAAGCTTTTAAAAATAACCTAGAGTAAAATAGCTGTAGGAAATAGCAGACAAAGCCAAAATTGCAAATGACTACATTTCTGACATATTGTAGTATTTATGATCAATTTGTTTAATTTTTATTTTATCCTTGACAGTACAGGAGTTTGCTATCTTATGGGTTAGAGTGAATACTGAAAACATTATGGCTGTGATGATACTTGGCAAGCCATACAACAGTGAAAAGGGATGAGGCTTAGCAAGCAAGATATCTATGGACTCATCTTGGGATCTGCAGTTTTAGTGCATTCAAGAACCTGCAATTTTGATATCAGTCTTGCATTCCAGGAAATTATAACTAAAGAAGATTACTCTAAATAGAGAAACATCAGTTCTGTTTCTGCTCTATTATTTATATGGGAATTGTACAGATACCCAGGACAAGCAGTTCTTATTAGGGAAACTGAGGTTAATACTTGCTGGAGAATCCCACATTTCAGCTGAATAAGTCCTCTGAGTCATGTTCAAGCCTTGTAACCAGATGGATACATCCTTGTTGTATTCTTGGTAATAAGAGTAAAAGCAGTTTACCAATACTGCATCACTTTAATGAATATTACTAGTTGCCCAGAGTCGCTTTGTAGAGTGAGATGGCTGGTATATAAATTTAATACATAAAATAGAAGATGCTCACATTCACAAAATTCAATAAAGAAATTCCTGTTTAGAAAATTAAAATAGCCACCATTTTTCTGCTAATTTTTTTCCAGCAAGGACTACTTTGAGAGATCCTTGGTGGTCTCTGAGCTTGCTCATTTTCTTGCAGATTTTTCATTACCCAAACTAGGTAACATCATATTGCCGAGTTTGGGTAATGAAATGTCTGCAAGAAAACAAGCTCAGAGAGCACTAAGGACCCCTTATGTCCACCCTGAGCTACAAATATTCTTTATTGGAAAGACTACTCTCCCCCTCTAGATAGATAGATAGACAGACAGACAGACAGACAGACAGACAGACAGACAGACAGATATACAGATATCTAGATATAGATATAGAGAGATATACTTTAAAGTTCATTAAATATTGACAGGAATTGCAGTCAAATGTTTAAGATCAGAGTGGAAAAGAAGTGATAATTATTCAAAAGCTGAATTATTGCTCCATCCTGTGGAAATGTCACATTAGTGTCTTTGGTATCAACACTTATCAAACTAGTATCTTATAGCATGACAGTCAAAAACAAACTGAACATAGAACCAGAAAGGTTTTGTCATTACTTGACTAAATAGAGAGAATAATGCTAAACTTATCATTGCTATTTAAAGATGGTCTATCCTTCTTCTTTTTAGCCTCTTCAGGACAAGTGCCTAATTACTTTTTGAATTCTGGTTAGCTGATCATAGTCATTGACTCTAGTAGCATCTGCAATTTCAATAGTATTTGGGAAGTGTGAAAATAAGACTGAAAGAAAGTGTTCTTTTTAAACAGTTTGGTGTTTTTCTAGTGAATATAGTAACCTCTTTTGGCTTCTCATGATGATCTAATGTTGATATGGCAGTAGCCTAGCAACAGTACTTAGTTATTGCTACTAATACTCCATGTGGCCACTAATAGAACTTGGAGAAGACCAGAGGCCAAAGGAAATGGTAAAGATGCGATACTACCCATACTCAGTCATGTTGTAAAATGTAGTTTAACAGTCCATACTGGCTTGATTTGCACACAGTGCTAGGCCAGTGGTAGGCCATCTATGGATTTACATATGCTTAATCAAAACTAAACAAGCTGTGCTATGTGTGAATCCAGCTAAATAGTACAGGTAAATTTTGTTAATTGCTTTGTTCTGGAATTGAGGGCTACTTGACATGCTTCAGTTTCCTTATATGAAAAGATATAGTACAAGTCTTCCCCCCACCATCCAGTCACTACTGATGAAGCTTCTTGGATGAGAAACGAAACTACTTCTTCTTCAAGGAAAAAGCAGTCCAGTTGCCTTTAGAAAAAGCATCTTTGAGACAATTATGACCTGGATGATTGAGAATCTCCATAGACATGTACAAGTTTACATGTTTACAATCTACATGTAAAACAGTAGGGTAATTATATCAAGATTCTCTATTCCTTCCTGACAGGTGCTTCTCAAAACATCAAGTCTTTAGTTGAGATGACTTCTCCCGCCCCATTTTAATATTGTTTTTTACTCCAAAAATTGTTCTCAGGTGTTTTTAATATTTGTGTGCTTCCCCTGGTACTAGATCTCTTTGTCCAGATTTTAAACAGCCAGGTTCTAGCTTAAAGCCAACTTCTGTCATCTTAGCTTTCTCTGAACTATCAGCATTTTTACCCATCCTTTTAATCCTGGAATGTACAAACTTTGCTTTGAGCGGTTTTCTTTGTGCATGGTTGTTTAGATACGTGGTGAAGATGTGACAGTTACTGCCCACAGTAAATGAACAGTCATATTTGTAGGTCATAGAAGCAGACAGCTTTGTTCATGTTTTCCTGTGCAATATGTGGACATTGTTTAAGTTGAGAGCTGTATAGTTTTTGCCTTTCAAATGTTGAACTTGTAGGTCAGACCAAATACCATGAAGCTGTGTTCAGTGTTCTAAACCAAAACAAACTATTATGGCTTAAATTCATTCAATATGCTAATAGTGAATGTGCTTGATAAACTACTATTTATGGCTTAAAGTGTTGTATGTATGAAGAGTCAGCCAGAGAGTCTCCATCCAAGGGCTTTATGCTATGCTCAGGCTTCTAAATCTTGATGTGTTTTATTTAAATGGGATCCATCCCACTCTGATCATGTCAATTTTCCAGAAAACCTACTGTGTTTTATCGAATTTACACATCATCAGTTCTTTTTTTCCTCCATAATGGAGCTCAGAATAGTGTACATACACCCACTCCTTGTTCTGTTCTGTCAATTAGGTCATTAAGCAAAATGGTTACTAAGTGAACGTGAAAAAGAGATGCTACAAATATTACTGGCTTCTGCCATCTCATTCAGCTACAGGTAGTTCTTATGAGTAGTTGTGTAGTGACTGTTTAAAGTTAAAAGGGACTCTCCAAAAGGTACTTATGATCCACTTTTGATGACCACCTTATTTCTCCCCCCCACCCATTATGTGACTGCATTGCAGGTGCTTGGCAACCATCCTAGATTTACAGCTGTTTGCAGCATCTCATGGTTACATGACTGATTTACTACGTTTTTGCCAAAACCGTGCATTTATTTCTGGTCTTTAGGAAGAACATCCCATAGCAAACCATGGGTTTGCTTAATGATTGTGGCATTCACTTAATGACTATGGATTCACTTAATGACCATGATGATTTGCTTAATGGTCACCGCACAAAAAGACATAAAATCATCAGTCGCTCATATGACTATCTGCCTTTTGACTGTCACTACTTACAGCCATAATCGGCAAGCTCCATTATGGTTGTAAATAAAGGACTACCGGAAAAGTTCTCTTGTAACATCATGGTACCATTACTCTTACTCCAATGTGTGTTGTTAGGTGTCTGAAATTTGGTCATAATTGCATTGGTTGTTTGGAAAGTAAAGTTTTTATTACTGTTGTATTTGTGAATGGTCACTTAAGTTGAGGAAGTCGTTATGTGAGGAATGGGTGTAATATTCTGATGTCTCCAATTTAGACAATGACTACTTTCAAATCAATTTAGCTTTAGAATGATTGCTATAGGATAGCATCCAATCCTATAGCAGTAATTTGCTCCTTTACAACTCTTTCATTTTTTTTGTTCTGATCTTGCTCAGAATGTAACCATTGCTCTGTCTTTCTTCTAGGCCACTCTACTTCACACATGTCTTCTGAATGCTTTCCTTAACTTTTCAAAACTGTATGATGGTACCAGTTCTCAACCTCAAGGAAGTTGATCAGAAGCAGAAGAAACTTTTATGCAAAGAATATTCTGATTAAGTCAGGAAAGGAAAGATGGAAAGATTAACCTGGGTCTCTCAACACAGTGGTTGGCAGGATTAGTTAACTATCTTGTTTTTCAGAAGGAATATATGCTGGTAAAGCATACCCTGGATAGCTACTCTGTACCCTGTTTTGAGCTTCTGTCTTCCCTGTTTTGAGCTTCTCTCTTCCCTGTTTTGGATATTATTGTGTGATACAACCTTGGGAGTGAAATTTAGAACCCTCAGTCTTTGGCGACATTGTAGGGACACTATTGTGATTTAATTGTGAGAAGGTGTGTCCTAGATTACCAAGTTTATGATAATACATTCATATGAAGAGCAATATGCACACTGATAGTGTAACTTCACTGGAAAAACTCTAAAACAGCAGTGATGGCTAGGAATTAAGACTGGGATTGAGCAATGGGCTGAAAATTACAAATTAATCCCAGATGGAACCTCTATCTTTTTGAAATACTTGAATGTTCAAATTTTAGAGCTTGAGTCCCTTAGGAACGGAAATATTTTGGAGTGCTGTTCCATATAGGTATTTTTCTCCATTAATAACATTTTTCAGTATCTAGAACCTAATTTTTCAGATAAGACAGCTAAGTATGCATGCATTCAATATGGCTTCTACTTGCCACTCTATAAAAGCATAGTGTGCATTTTAATGACCAAAATCATTCAGGATTTAATCAGGATTTAATCAAGATTTAGTAGTGGGTTGCAAATCCTGTTGCTACCGGTTTGCTTGTGGGCACTCGCGCACTCGCATAACGCTTCTGTGCATGTGCAGAAGCATTCGGGTGGGTGGGTGGAGCCTCCTGCTGCCGCCGCTGCTACCGGTTCACCCAATCTGGGGCAAACCGGTAGTACCCCACCACTGGATTTAATGCCTGAGGCACTGAAGTAGTAGGGACAGTATTGTAATGTATGTTTGCATTGCAAGTGGAGCTTGACTGAAACATTAAAATAGAGTAATCCTAAATAAACAGTGAAGTACCATGGATTAACGTAAATAGAAGCTTGTTTTGCTTTGTTTTTTGAGAGGAGGATCACTTCTAACACCATTGAACTGCATGAAAACTCAAGATATGTGGGGACATCTTTATCTTTTCCTTTACTACAGAATGCTGGCTTTCTTTCACTTGAAACAAAAGTGACAGAGCGGGAGTGATGATACCTACAGGCATTCTTCACATGTCAGGGTAGACAGAACTCTGGTGTGACAAACTGTATCCTGCCAATGCAACTAAAGAAATGTAGCCTCCAGTGCTTGCTAATCCTTCATTTACGTTGACTACTGCTGTTTCCCTCAATTTTTAGCTCCTACTGTGCCGTATCATGTGCGCCTTGCTTCTTAAGAGCACGGAAGCTTGAAGCATATGTTTTTGAGCCTGTAAAAGTGAGTGGGAATTTTGAAAAGAAAAGAACCTTGTTCTGACATTACACTTGGGTAGACTTTACCATGCTGGTGGTAGTAAGAAAACTTTCCCTCTAAAGTTGTATTGATGTCAGTGAACAGCCCGTTGTCTGGAGGTACAGCATTATTTTCAGAGAGGAAACCCTCTGGTGTATATTTCCATTGGCAGAGACTCCTTGACTATATTTGTGAATCAGGTACTTTTTGCTTATGTTCCATTGTGATTTTTGAATTGCCTTAATGCAGGGTTTCCCAATCCCCATTCTGTGGCCTGCTACAAATCTGTGGCCTGTTGGGAGCTGGGACGTGCAAGTTGTGGGCGAGTGTGCAAAGCTCCATTTGCACATGTGCAGGATTAGGTTGCATGTGTGAAACCATCTCCTCCCTACCGCTGCCTGCCGCCGCCGCCCATCACCACTGCTGGTCCACAGAGCCAGAAAGGTTGTGGATTGCTTTATTCTGACCAGCAGCTATGTCATTCAGGCATATGTATGAGGGTGAAAAAAATAGGTAGTCCTTGACTTACAACCATTCGTTTAGTGATGTTTGAAGTTACAGTGGCATTGAAAAAAGTGGCTTAGGACTGGTCCTCACACGACCGCTGCAGCACCCCCACCTTCCCATGATCAAAATGTGAGTGCTTGCAACCAGCATGTATTTATGATAATTGCAGTGTCCCAGGGTGATGTGATTGCCATTTCCCTGTCAGTTTCCAACAAGCAGTCAGAAGGGAAGCTGGATTCACTTAATGAGGTGATTCACTTAATAAATGCAGTGATTTGCTTACAACAAAAATGATTCAAGGGCCATCTCACTTAGCAATGGAAATTCTGGCCCCAATTGTGTTCATAAGTAGGGGACTATGGCAGCTTTGAGTATTGAATTAGTTCATGAGAGAAAGTCCATTCAGAGAGTGGTAAGGACAGCCGAGAAGATTATAGAAATCTTGCTTCCTGTTATTCAGGATACTGCTTATAAGCGCTACGTGCTTAGAGCTCAAAGCATTGTTAGAGACCCCCACACACCCACTTCACGGTCTGTTTCTGTTGCTCCCCTCTGGGAGGTTTCTAGCAGGACTACCAGATTCTGTAACAGCTTTGTTCCCTATGCCGTCCATCTGGTAAACTCGCAAGATTCATTTTTCTTGCCATGTACATGTATACATCCGAACTAGACTGGGTATATGCATAATTTTGTATTTATTTATTTTGTCATGTTTATGCAGTGTATATTGGAGGTGGAGACCCTTTGAGGGCTGTATGCAATGAAATCTCACTTTAATGTATGCTGATTAGTGTACATTCAAGTGTCAATAAAGTTATTCTAAGTCTAATCAGTTGATTCATTTGAACAGCCCGACATAATTTTCAAACTCATGTAGAAACCTGAAGAAGCAGGGTTACTTTAGTTTGTACCAAAACAATTTTAATCTTGTCCTAGCTCCAGAATGTCCCCAAGTCATTTGCAAAGAGAGTACAAATGGCCAGTGATAGATGTATCTAATTGATCTGTTTCACTTAATTTAACTATTTTTCACATGCTTTTTTTAAAAGACCAATGCATTGAAGTAAGACAGTGGACAAAAAACTCCCAAACAAATGATTTCAAAGTTTGGAATGCATCTGTAGCTTCAAAATATACTCTCTTGCAATTTATTCTTATATTTTAAACAGTTGTAGTCTACACTTTAAAACAAAGTATTTGCAAGTCAGCTTAAAATATTTTGAAATCGCAATGTAAAAAATTAACTAGAAATTTAGGAAATTATTTGCTAGATATCAGTAGCATAAAAATAGTATTCAAACAGCAGAAAGTTAATTTAAAAACTCCAGTTTAGCATGACAGTTAAATTATGAACTTAAATATAATAAAGCATATTACTTTAATATTTGATTTCAGTTTAATAATGGATTAAATTAACACATTTTAAATTATTAAAAGTATTATAGACCTGTGAGAAATGCCTCTGATGATTTTACTATTATTGATTTAGGTGTACTGTATATGTTGCTTTTATATGTTTGTTTCTAAGCACCTCCAAACAATAAGATCAAGATTAAATATAAGAATATACACATTACAGGTAGTCCTCAATTTACAACTACAATTGATCCCAAAATTTCTGTTGCTAAGCAAGGCTGTCAAGTTTGTCCCATTTTATGATTTTTGCCACAGTTATTACACAAATCACTGCAGTTGTTAAATGAACAATTCAGTTGTTAAGTGATTCTGGCTTTCCCTATTGACTTTACTTGCTGAAGTTGGCTGGGAAGGTTACAAATGACCCCAGGACAGTGTAACTTTCATAAATACATGCCAGTTATCAAGCACCTGATTTTTGATCATGTTACTATGAGAATGCTGGAACAGTCTTAAGTGTGAAAACTGGTCATAAGTCATAACTTTTTTCAATACCGTTGTAACTTAGAATGACCATTAAATGAATGGTTATAAGTCGAGAACAACCTATACCAGTGATGGCTAACCTTTTTGCCATTGCATGCCAGGAGCGGGGAGCGGATGGGTGGGTCATGTGTGCATGTGCCCACACCCATAATTCAATGTGCCTGCCCCCGTGCAGGCACGTGCAACACCCCCACACTCTCCCCGCTCCTGGCACCTGATGGCACGGTAGGCCTGTTTTTTGCTCTCCCCAGCTCCAGAGCCTTTCTAGGAGTCTGGGGAAAACGAAAACGGCCTTCCCCACCCCCCCGGAGGCCAAAAGCAGCCCATTTGCCAAGTTCCAGTCCCAGAGCTGAGCTTGTGTGCCCACTGATATGGCTACGCCTGCCTTCTGTGGTACACGTGCCATAGGTTTGCCATCATGGAGTGTAATAATGGGGTAATCAACATGTCATGTACTTTGGAACAATCATAAAACTATTCTTATCCTGTGGCTTTATAATGGCTCCCTCCCACCTCCCAAAGGCCTACTGAGACAGCTAGGTTTCGCAAAAAAGCTGACAAGATGGGGCTCATAGGGGAATGCTATCTCAGAGATGGCCTTTCAACTGGAATTCTTGAAAATGTCATTTTCTTGGAAATGGAACCCAGAGAGAGGTTTATCTTCCAAATCTTAATAGGGAGAAGGGGAGCCTATAGATATGCAGGTCCTAAGCCATGAAATTATTTAACGGTGATACTCAGCATTCAAATTGCATTGGAAACCAACAGGCAGCAAGTACTGCTCTTGTAGCAGAGGTGTTTGTTACATAAGCAAATGGACCAATATCTTTGATTGTTCAAACCTCTGAATTCTGGATTGGTTGTAGTTTCTGGGTGCCCTTCAAAGGCAACCTTATGTGGAACACATTGTAGTAATCCAGATGTGAAATGACTCAGCCATAAGTGGCAGTTAGCAAAGCCTCCTGATCCAGGACAGGACATAATTCATAACTATACACAAAACAGATCTTTGCAAAGGCCATCTTAGCCACAGTTGTCACCTGTTCTTCAAGTCAGATCTGTGAGTCTGATACTTAATTATGAACTAGCTCTATATGAGGAAGATAAACTCTGTCCAGTGGACATGATGGAATATTTTTGAAACTGGAAGACTTCTGCATGTGGTATCAATCAGTCATATTGGGATTGAGTTTATGTTGGTTAATCCCCTTCCAGTCCATGTTTACAGGCATTGAGACAAACTTCAGTTATGTCTCTCATTGGCCCAGAGTTGAAAAATACTACTGAATATCATCTGCATATTGGTACTTGACTATAGTTTCAGTAGGAACATCATTCTAGATACTGAGCCACTAATTTATGAACAGCTTCATAAGTTAATACTGTCATTTTGACTGAGGGTGAATTGGAGGCTATAATGTTATCTGGTATAATAAGTGTTATGATGGATTATTCCAGTTAATATTCTTGCTGCCTTACTTGTACTGATTAAAGGTATCAGAGGGTGAACTCTTCTTTGCAGATACTGCATCAGTGGTGGACTGCTGCCGGTTTAAGAACTGATTCGCCCAGCACCAAAAATGTGAGCATGCGCATTCACACCACTTCAAAAACACGGCAATATAAGACAGGATAGCGCCGGGGTGGGTGGGTGGACCCACCTGCAGGTTGCAACTACCGGTTTGCCCGAATCGATCTGAACCGGCAGCAGCTCACCTCTGTACTGCATAAACTATTCAGGAATAAAAATTGATTTCATGAGACTTAAGAAAAGAAATTACTAAAATTCAGTGTGTTCTCTTCAATAGTGCTTGCATCAAAATCTGCTATGGCTTCCTTTCTGCCTCCCCAGCTCCCAGCATACATGCTATTATCGGGTCATTTTTGTGGCATGCTTAGTAACAATTATTTGTGCATTCTGTTTTCTTAATTATATATTTAACTCTTTAGCATCAAATGATCATAATTGATGTTCATTAATGTAATTGCTGTGAATATAGGTTGAATGTTTCTGTTTGAAATAGTAGTTTAGCAGCTTAGCAGGTACCTAATAGTAGCAATTCAACTTCCCATTGGGGAAATGGTTTATTCTAGTATTCTAGCAGTCAGAAAATGAAGATAGCTAAGCTGACACTTCTTGAGCTCCCCTCCTTCCCCCTCCCTCTCCCCGTTTTATAATAAAGGATCTTATTTAAATGAAATCATTCTTATTTAATTAGAAATTTTAACTAGATTATAGACGTTTCAGTTTGTTTAGCTGCTATCGTATTTTTATTTTGTACTATGTTGTATGTCTTTCTACCCATAACTGTAACGTTCTTTTACAAATAACTTTATTAAAAATAAAATCATAAAAACCATCCACATGGGAAAATGGGCTCCATTTGGTAGTATCCTGTTGATTATAAAGATGAAGACAGCAGCATGCACCAAAGGATAAATTTTCTCACAAACTGTTCAGGATTGCATTGTTATAACTGTATTGGTAGATATTTTTGTACTGAATATTTGCTGATAGCTTTGCATGAGGTGTTTCCTGCCAGGCCCCAAGAACAAAGAATGATACGATGCATTATTTCTTAGTTTTCGTTACTGGTTTTCACCTATAGACAAGATCTTTTATCAGTTCAATCTTTGCAATGATTTGTTGGTAGCAAAATTCATCTCAGAACATGCTAACAATTGGAGAATGTATAACTGTCATTTTATTAAAACAAGCAGGTGATGTTAAGACACAGTTCTATTACTATCATGAATGAAGAATGCAAGAGGCATAATAGAGTTCTTACCTAATATTACAGAGATTAAAGATTTTGTTGTATTCATTTGATTCAGTGGCAAACAATTGGTTTTCAACTAATAAGGGGTGTGAGTATAATGCACAGAAATCTGGCCTTCTCCGTGTCCTGAAGGATTATACTTTGTGATATAGGGTTCTTAACCTTTGAAAAATGGGGCTGCTTTCCTGTTGATATTCCAACAATTTGATATTAAATACTTTTATGAATAGAAGGAGTTGTGAAGACACCCATGATCAGCATCCTTGAGCTGTTTTTTAAGAGACATGCAGTTTGTGAATCAAAACCTATTCATTGATATTAAAAAGGTTACAAAATCCATTATGCATGTCATAATTGGAGTAATTGTAGCATGTGTATAGGGATAAGCGTTAGCTCATTCCAGATAGATAGATATACAAACAAGTTAAGTTAGAGTACATGCAGAATAAGGAAACCTTTGATAAGTATCTTCTATTGTCTAATCTTCTCTTGCTTTTATTTTACAATCCTCTTGAGAAAGTGCTAGTTACCTCATGATAAGTTAACCATTTATCTTACTTATCATTTCTTGTCTCTAAAATGCTTCTTATTCTAAAAGCTGCAAAGGTGTTTTGGGGCACAACCTAAATTCTGGTCACAATTGCTGTTATAATCAGAGCAACTACCTGCACAGACTTCCTTCACTCTGTTCTAGATTCCCTAAAAATCTCACATAAAATAAATAAAGCAAAAAAGTGGGAAAAATTGGATTGATGGATAGGGTGTCAAATTTTGTAACCCAGGTGCATTGCCACATGTGGTTCTGAATTTTTAAGGCTTTATTCTTAAGCACTATCGGTTGCTCAAACACGTTTCCTTCCTTGTTCTAAGTACAGTGAAAGCATTTTCCTGATCTGCTGCTCCGGCAATCCCACTAATGGGATCTCTTCTTCCTGATTGGATCTGCTGAGTGTCAATA
>JANHZT010004390.1:48163-88184 GCA_032468215.1 Stegonotus admiraltiensis | reverse complement strand
CCTTCGGGAGAAGGGCGGTATATAAATAAAAGTATTATTATTATTATTATTATTATTATTATTATTATTATTATTATATATGATAAAATTATATATTATCTTTTTTTGTAATTTTATGACAAAATATGATAGAATTTTAGGTAAAAAATATTTATTGAACCAGAGTTTCTCTTAGTAGTAAAGACTGGTTTTCTTAAGAAAAGTATTCCTGAATTCACTATTAGGAGTCAAATGAGTCTAAGAATTTACAGAGGTATCATATTGTCTAGGATAGCAATATTTGTACAGTGTTAGTTTGGTATATCTAATTCAGTAAATTTGGGATATGACAGAAAAATTAAAAGCCCGCTGTTTGGTGAATCAGTGTGTACATTTTATGTACATTTTCCACATGCCTAAATCCAATATTCTGTTTAACAGGTGCCAAATTCAGATATACCTTTCCCCATTAGTCTGTTAAATTGAGGGTTTATTTTTATTGCTCTAAAACTCTAAATATTTTAGGGCAGTAAATAAAAAGAAGAGTAAGCATTTCAGCTTATTTCTTCAAAAATAATGTATTTCTTTCTGATGGATTCATTCAAAATAATAGAATAACAGAGTTGGAAGGGACCTTGGAAGTCTTCTATTCCAACCCCCTGCTGAGGCAGGAAACTATACATTTTCAGACAAATGGTTATCCAATTTCTTCTTTAAAACTTCCAGTGTTGGAGCATTCACAACTTCTGGAGGCAAGTTGTTCCACAGATTAATTGTTCCAACTGTCAGGAAATTTCTCCTTAGTTCTAGGTTGCGTCTCTTCTTGATTAGTTTCCATCCATTGCTTCTTGTCCTACCTTCAGGTGCTTTGGACAATAGCTTGACTCCCTCCCATGGCAACCCTTGAGATATTGCTATCATATCTATCCTATCATATCATATCACCCCAGTACTTCTTTTCATTAAACTAGATATGCCAATTCCAGCAACTGTTCTTTATATGTTTCAGCTTCCAGTCCCCTAATCATCTTTGTTGCTCTTCTCTGCACTCTTTCCAGAGTCTCAACATTTTTTTTACATCATGGCAAGCAAAACTGGATGCAGTATTCCAAGTGTGGCCTTACCAAGGCATTATAAAGTGGTATTAACACTTCAAATGATCTTGATTCTATCCCTCTATTAATGCAGCCTAGAACTCTGTTGGCTTTTTTGGCAGTTGCAAATGCTTTTTTGACATTCGGGGTGAAAATTTTGTATAGGTTTTTTGAATAACAGAAAATAGAATCTATTACTTTCACAAAATCTCATTAATCCCTAACAGGTGTCCTTAATTGTACTAGCTGTTTTTTTAAAAGTGTAAATGATGTTTGCTTATTCTAAATTACTGATTTGTGGCTGGTTTCAAGATAATATGATAGTTATTTCTTCCTGATACAACTGAGGCTGCTTTGCATTTTTGTATTAAAGAATAGTTGCTAGTAAATGACAATACAGGTAGTTCTTGGCTTACAATGGTAACTGGAACCAGGATTGCCATCGCTAAACCATATGGTCATAAAACACAAAATTACATGACTACAACATTTAGTGACAATAGTCCCAGGAGTCCCAGTTCCCTTTGTGAATCCAAGATGGGCAGGTCATTAAGTGGAAAGGAAAGCAAGGGCCAAAGTATGGAGGGGTGCTGAGGGGTGGGCGAGGCCCAGGGCAGACTGTGTGTGAGTTGGAGGCTGATGAGAGAAATGCCACAGTGCTGTGTTGAGTGCAGGAGGCTGTGAGGTGGAGGGCAGAAAGGCCCTGGATTGAATGGTATGGCACAGCATGAGTGCAGAAGACCGTGGGGTAGAAAGCCAGAATGACTTGTGACCATTCCTACCAGCTTCCCCATTGACTTTGCTTGTGAAAAGCCAACAAGAAGGGTTGCAAATGACAGCCACAAGTTTCTGACTTCTTGCAACTTCGTAATCATCAGCCAGACACCAAAGTGCAATGATGGCTGGAACTTCAAGGATCAGTTCTATATCTGCTTTTTCACCATTGCTGTAACTTTAAATGGTCACTGAACAAATGCATGTAAGCCGAGGATCACTTGTATTTAAACTGTATTTTATTACAAAGTCATACGCTAGCTTAAGTTTCCAAAGTTTCCAAACAGTAATTTTTTTAAAGACTGACTGAGAATGCTTTGAATCAAATATTTAATCAGGATTTTTACTTCTGTTTTCTCTTCAGATAATTGAAACATGTTCACTGTTGTCTCAGTGGAGGGAGGAATTAGTATTACATATCTTTTTTCTTTTTACTTTAAAAGACAAAATAAATACATTTAAAAATCCATTCATGCTACTGAAGAATACAGTTCGGTTCAAATGCATTGGAATAATTCCTAGATACATGTCTGTGTTTGATAATGGTCAATAATTCTAATTGTCTCAAGTTAATATTGATATAAATAAGCGGCTTAAAATCCTAATTAAATTTCAGCAAAGAGTAAATGTGATGTTATCACATTTACTTAAGTTACTCAGAGATGTAATGTTAGAAAAAATGTTGATATTAAAAGCTGCTAAATGTTTTAAATTGTCAGTATGGTATGATGATTAAGGCACCAGGCTAGAAATTAGGAGACTAGTTCCATTTTAGTCACTCTCTCCCAGCTTTAGGGAAATGGCAATGGCAAGCCCCTTTGAAAAATCTTGCTAAGAAAAGGGACTTATCTAGGCAATCACCAAGAGTCAGCAATGACTTGACACCACACACACACTCATGCATGCACCAATACACATAATAAGTATTTTTACCGGAATGATAAGACATTCATGCTTATGAGATGTTCAGGCATCTAGATTCAAATTAGGATTTTCACATGAGGTTGGAGTGGTGGTTCAACTTTCTCAAATTTCAGCTTTATTATTTGGCGGGTATTTTGACTACTGCAGTTTCCTGGAATGTAAGCAATTTGTCTCAAAAATCCTCATGGGCACAATTTGAAAGATATTATTTGCCCCTTTAATATTGGTTGTCTTTCTTCCATTAAAGACTTCAGGACACATTATATGGGCAATGCTAGCAGGAGGCTTAAATCTGATCTTATTCCCCTAAGAGATATTGTAGGATAATTCTAGCCTGAAAATGGTTGTTAAGCCTTTATTTTTGAGTTCATAAGCAAAACCTGACATCAGTACTTTGGATCAACTCATTTTTAATAAGTCTTCTAAAACACTTGATATTTAACAAAATAAAATTGGATTCATTAGCTGTGAAGTATTTTTAAGAATTTATGCTTTGGGTCTGATGCATTCGCAGAATCCAAAAGTCCTTAAGTATTCATTTAAGTGAAAGAAGTTTGGGAGAGCCCCAGACCTATAGTTAACTAATTTGGAATGATCCAATGGACAAGAGTTTTAAACATTGTTAATATTAGTTTAAGATGCATTTAATGAACTAAAAGTTTTCCTTTGTGGTTTTGCCCTATCCCACCCACCCCCAAAAAATGTAGGAAAGTTTCGATTTGAACCTCTGTTATGTTAGTTTCCAGAAATGAATATATTGTAACTTGCAATCAATTCTCTAGTTAAAGTACTATTACTTCATACAGGATTGTTTTTGACAGAATAAAATGGAAAACTCCTTCTCTGCTCTGTTCTGTTCTCCCAGAGAAAAGAAGGGATGTAAGTGTGAATGAATGAAAAGGGAAGAATGAAACAACAGTACTGGAATTCCTAATTCTAATTACACATACTCTAGAGAATTAAATTATTCTTGAAACTCCTTATGGAAACCTCAGTAAAGAGGCAGAATGAAGTTAGGTACATAAAATCTAATTAATTAAACCGATTAAAGTTAGTTAATTGAATAGATTAACATTTATTATAGAAACCTCTATTAAAGTTAATTAAACAAAATGCCTATTAAATACACATATGCTTACACTTTTTAAAATTAATGACAAAGAAATCAATTAGTTGAATAACTTAATAATTGCAGCAAGCCTATTGCACTTAAAAATCTATAGAATGCAGAGACCCAACCCTACTAACATTATATAACTATTGCTTTTCTTAGCATTCTCCCACATCACTCCAGAGCTTACTTGTTTTTGCATTTTTCCTACTACTTATAGTTAAGCTACCAATACATTATGTTTTTTGTATAATAAATATTAGCCAGCTTGTCTCAGAGACGGACACTCATTGGGGCTGAGAGGAAGTGACTTCCCCATGTCACCCAACTGACTATGGAGGATTGGAACCTGACTCTCTCTGCTCCTAGTACTGTGGGTTAAACATGCTGGCTCTTGCTATACAACTGTAATAAACAGGTATCTTATATAAATAGTATATAGCAATTTAACTTGTTCCTTTCACCCTTTACCATTTTGTTGTTTTGACAGGTATGTAAGAGGACTAAGTGCTCTTATAACTTTAGAAATTTATGATTAAAATGAATTTGTGCAATGTCTGCTTCATATATGACTTCTCTCTTCAGCAAATGATTTTATACTTCAGTTTTGTGAATACAATCCTGATAAATTTGTAAGTATATAGTACATTTTTAAGACATTTCAATTTCAAATTGAAGGCTGCCAGTCATTCTGGAATTTCAGTACCAATTTATTCCAAATTTAATGTTGAAATTTAATACCATAGTGTATTAGGATTAAGGTTCGGTTAAAGGATACATTAAATAATACTTCATTTTCCTTCCTTTGATTGATTATTTATACAATTTATTGGTTGTGTGACTCCCAGTGACTCTTGGTAGTTTACAATTAAAAGTTAGAAAACAAAAACCTTGTGAACTCTCAAGTTTCTTCTTTCTGCTATGTATTCAAAATGGACAGTGATTAATATATAATCTCTAGCAATACTGAAACACTGCAAATGGGTGCCAAGGCCAGGTTCTAAATGAAAGGGAATAACCCATAACAAACCTACTGGATCATTTGAGGCTGAGTAGATTACTGCCCCTGCATCAGACAAAAGCAGATTGTCCAGATAGAAGGTCAGAGCACCTAAAACCACATTTACAATCCCTCCACTGCTGGTAGATGATAAAGCACATGTTTATATGAACGTATCATTGGAAAAGAGTTAAGGGGGCATCTTCATGGACAGGCATCTTCATGAAGAGACAAGGAGGATGAATGGATATCATGCAAATCAAACATGTCTTTTCCTAGGACACTATAGTTACCTGAAATACTGCAAGGCCCTACTCATTATTCTTGTCAAGAAGGTTTATACATCAAAGGTCTTCCTGAAAATGGGAAATGTATGTCTAAGTCCAGGTTTATTTAATGAGGTAGTGAGATGAATCTCTCTTAGAAGACAATTCTAAAGCATTGTCACTGAAAAACACTATCACTGCATTGAAGCAAATTAATTTTAGGGCTTCTAAGACAAAATAGCTCAGAATGATTGATTAACAGTTTTGTACAGAAGAAAACAATCCTTCAGATATCTGGCGTGTGATGGTCATCAATTTAATTTATACCTGGCAACAAAATCATCCTGATTTCCTTAATTGACAGAATGACTACCTATTGAAATTATAACAAAGTTGTTTTTTTGTTGTTGAGAAGATGGAAAAAAGGTAGGCTGAGCAATATTTTTTTTAGCTGAATATAGAGCTGGTTGAACATTCATACCCAAATGTGCAGCACTGTGAAGCCAGATAAAGGTAGTAAGTGATGTAATACATATCTCCATTCTGCTGTGCTGTTCAGTATATTTGGAAGTGTTAGAAACTATCAAATGTTCAGAAGGCATTGTGGATGATGACTGATTCCAACACAAAGATAGGTAACAAACATCCTACATGACAATGTTAAGGTACGGAGTGAGCTTGGAAAAACTCAAGCAATCCTCAGAAACAAATTAAGTTGAGTTTCATATAGGACAATTAGAAATTCCTACATTTGCAAGAAAAATCATTTTTTTTATGATTTTTGGTATTAGGAAGACCATATTGTTCAGCTATAAATGCAAAAGTGAACTGGGGTTGTTGGATCACAGTCTGAATAGGAGCCAGAGATTTGATGCAATTGGGAAAAAAAGCAAAGCATTTATGAACTATATGAACAAAAGTATAATGGCAAGAGCATTGCTCCACCCCAAAAGACTCTTAAATGGTACCTAAATTTATCATTACAATTATTTGAGAATAACTTAATTCCATGGGAACTTAATTTTGTACTGTCTCTTCAGGTTTAAGAAGTAATATGCATTTACCAAGAACATAGATCATGGCTCAGACTGGCAAGATATAAAAATATATATTTGTTTCTGCTTCATAAATAGGTGAACATCTTAATTGTTAAATCTGAATTTTGTAACAACTTCTCTGAATTTCAGTAGATTTTATGTTTGGAGATTGCTGTCTTGTTTACTTTAAAAATAAATACGATAACTTAGTGATCAGATGCAGTTCATTTATACAATTCTGTAATTAACTTTATAGGGACTATAACCATCCATTTCATGAGTGTTGGAAGTTTGTATTTCATTGAGGAAGAGGAAATATATTTTTGGTCTGTACAATAAAAGACAAAATTAATTGACCACAGAATGTTACCATTGTGGCAATGCTGAAAGGAGATGTGTGATGCCTATTAAGGAATGAAATTTTAAAAAGCACAATGTGGTATATGGTTCTTTTAATCATAATTTGAGAACAAAGCAAGCACTTATCTCTTCATATACATAATTTAACAAAAGATTTCATAGCCGAATCAAATCATAGATAGTATTACATAGCAATTGAAGGAATATACCGGTATATTTGTTCTATCTGGAACGTGTTTCACTTCTTGCAGTCCTGTGATGACTATGCCTAATTTTTCTTCCCTTATATGTAATACTAATATTAAATTCTCAGATACAGGTAGGCCTTGACTTATGACCACAGTTAAACTCAATGTTGTGAAATTTGTTAAGTGAGTTTTGCCCCATTTTATGACCTTCCTTGCCACAGTTGTTAAGTGAATCACTGCAGTTGTTGTTAGTAACACGGTTGTTAAGTGAATCTGGCTTCCCCATTGACTTTGTTTGACGGAAGGTTCCAAAAGCTGATCACATGACCCTGGGACACTGCAACCGTCATAAATATGAGTCAGTTGCCAGGCATCTGAATTTTGATCACATGGCCATGGAGATGCCACAACAGTCTTAAGTGTGAAAAATGATCATAAGTCACTTTTTTCAGTGCTGTTATAACTTCGAATAGTTACTTGTAAATCGAGCACTACCTGTACTGTGTTTGGCTCTGAGCAACAGATGCTATATTAATTCCTATATGGTTTCCAGTCTTAGTGTATGAAGCCTATAAGCCTCAAACAGGAGATAATATGCTTTGAACTGAATCATCTGAATATCGCCATAGGATGAATGATTTGAAGGGAAATGCTCACTGGAGGTCAGGTTTTTCAAAAAAAAATGTTAATGAAAAATAATACAGTTCCCTTTCTGTTGTATCACATAATTGACTGTCACTGCAAGACATAATTAACTGCATTGCCAAAACTACCCAGATAATATAAGGCAAGCTTAATTAGAGAGCATGAAAAGAGAATTAAAGCTTGGAAGCCCTGGTTTTTGTGTTTTTTATTATTGAAGTTTAGTTGACTTAAGGAGCCTTGACTGAAATATATGTTTGTTCATAGACCTTATAAACAGCATGGCACAGAAGTTTGTGACCAAATTTTAGGGCTTGATTTGCTATAGGTGTAACACATTCCAAATATAATTGTGTGTAAACAATTTTTTTTGAGGCAGGGAGCAGAAATATAATGAAACTGAAGAACTGACATTGCTGAGTGATACTGTAAATGTTACTGATTGGCAGTAGGTCTTTAAGAACTGAGGTGGGATATTTTTATTAGCGTTTCATATTAAATTAAAGAATGGGGAAACAGAAAATTCTACTCCTGAAGATGGAAAATAAGAGTTAGGAACTTTAGAAACTAGGAAAACTGAAAAAGCATTGTAGTGGGGGTGAAAAGGCTTTCAGTGATAGCTAAAATCAGTTTTCTGGAAAAATACTCAGAGCATAATCCATGTGTAAATATAAAAAAAGATATAACATTATAAAAAAAGCAAGAATAGCAGTGTCAATATATTATTGTTCAGCTCTACCAAGGCGAACAAAATTAATGTGTTTTGGAAACTAAGATTTCAAATTAAGAGATACGAGAGAGGGGAGGGGGAGACAGAGAGAGATATTAGTATAGTATGTTGTGTTGGTATATTTTTTGATCATTACTGTTCCTTGAGAATGGAGAATTAAGCTAGTTTCTAGTAGCTCACTATTAAAAATCGTTCTGTAATCAAGAAGTTTGTAATCGGCTATATTTGTTTCAGGGGATGCAAGTTTTACTGTACTGCACAATGTGATAGAAATCATACAGGTTGTTTTCCTTCCATGACTTTTAGCCTATTGATGCTTGGGCAGTCAGGAAACAGATCCGAGTGCAGGGAAGACTGAAATTAATAAGGTCAGGAATAAGCATCCTGACACCCCACAAGATCATTAACAAAATGCTTTGTAGATGCTTATCACAACTGATACTGAAAACCCCCCAGAAAGATGTTGCAATGGGAGAATGGGAGGAAGAGATTTAGAATTTAAACCTTGGAGCAGATACATACAGTATATGGCTTGATCATCTAGCTAGCTGGTGATATTCTGCAGATGGAATAAGGATGTAATTTTTCATTATTCTTATTGCCATAATGAATATGAACTTGTATTCATGACTGTTTCTATTTGCTTCTTATCTTCTTTTAACATTGCTCTCTTCACCCATTTCATGTGCTTTATGACCACATCTAATAGTTGTTAACTAAGGACCATCTGTATTATCAGCATACTAATTGTACTTTACCCATGCTGACAAGTGGCTTTGTCTAGTGACTTCACATAAATGCTAAGAGAGTTAAGACCTGCGGCATTCTGGAAAGTGAAAGTCAAAGTCTAGATAATTTCCCTCCTACCATTAGTTTGAATTTTGCTCCAAATTGTTATGTATACTAGCAAACCAGTTGTGATTTAGTGAGGATGAGTATTTTCACAATGTTTGTTCATTGGAAAACAAGCATCTCTATATTAATTGGATTTGGAAGAAATCTCTAGACTTCTATTGGATTTACTGTTATACAGACTGAAACGTTTCATGTAACTGATTTGTATGCTTTACTCATGACAGGAGACAAATTGGAAACTAAGTGTTTATATATTCAGTAAAGGACAGGTGGGGCAGCTTTGTACATGAATACTACGTAATTAGGCTGGGTAAAGCATTTGAATGAGTTGTTGTACAGAGCGTGGGACCATAAGCAAAGGGCTGTATAAGGCCCCCAAACCATTTCAAGGGTCAAAATTTCAGCATAGCACCTTTTTTTAAAAAAAAACCCAAAAGTTTCTGGGTGACCGACTCCAATCCAAATACATAAAAAAAAACACCTGAACACCACTGAAATGCCTAAAAATTGCCCGGAACACTGCTGCCAGAATTAAGCAGAAAATGGAATTAATGTTGGCTATACAAATTTTTGTTCAAAACAATGGAATAAATATGAGGAACATGGCATTATTATGCATAAAGTTCATTGATAGATATCCTGAACTAGCTGAGAGAAGGCAGCTGATCTTAGCAAAAAGCATTCCCATGGTATGTGAATTTTTCTTTTTAATTCTTATACATCATTGAGCATTCCTATTAGAGACTGTTAAGAAGTGCAGTAAAGGTAACATTAGCACGATAATTCTGTATAGTTAGTTTTACTAATTTATGGTGAATGGGTTAGGTAAAAACAGCTTTATAACAGGTCATAATTTGTCACTTTTAATGGGCCAGTGAGTATGGTCAATACAATTTTCCAAGGCGTGAAAGTGCAGTTCATTCTTATAAAATGTAATAATTCACTGAAGTTGATTTGTTTTGTCTGGAAATGAGAATTTAATGTAGGATTCATAAAAGTAGGAGACATATCATCCATGTTAAATTGATTTATAGGGATCAGATTTAACGTTCATACTTTTTTTCAGAAATTGTAGCCTAGTCTTTGCTTCAGTTTTTCAGTATGATCCCTATAATAAACTTAGACTCATAGATATCATATCCTTGAGATACATATGTAACAAAAAATGTATTTACTCCCCAGAAAGCCATAGATAGCTCCTCATTAATGGGCAACTCTAGAGATAGGAGTAAATTAGACAGGAAGATGTCTAACGCAGATGGTTCATAATTTAGATCTACTAAACTTAAATTATAGTTGGGAGAGCAATACATTTGGAGATTTCATTTATTGTGCCCCCCCTTGGAACAAGACTAATTGATTACTTCATATTCTCTGGTGGGATGACAGATATGATCTCTAATTTTAATGTGAAGATATCCCTGAGTAGTGATCATTTTCCTCCAAACCTGTGTCTAGCTTTAAAAGGAAGATAACAAATATAAAAAAAGTTGCTATCCAGAACTCCCATCTAACTGCAAATTATATTTATGTAAAACAGACAAAGGAGAGGGGAAAAAACAATAAACTTTGTATATAAATCTTGTAAGGTTCATAGTTTATATATTTTCTTAATTGATTAAATTTCCCCGGAAAGGATATGTAATTTGTACATTAGCCTAATCACTTTATTCAAAGATGTACTAGCCAGTAAAATTAAATGGGGAATATGTAAAAGAAAATCCCAACCCTGGTTATAAAAGTTAAACATTCCCTAATTGAACATTTTAAATTATGTAAGAGTAAAGACTGTCCTCAATTCCTGAAATCTCTTCAGGAGCAAAAAGGGGAGTATAAAACTACTGAAAAGGAAAAGAGAGAAATGCTCTCTGGAAAAAAAACCCCTCCAAAATCAGAGGTAATATATATTATTGTCTTAGTATATTATCTTTGACCATAGGAGAGAAACTAAGTTACAACTTCCATATGTGAGGTTAGGGTTAAGGTTAAACTAAGCAGTGACTGGTGGATATGAATACTACAGCTCTATTTACAGCTATAAACTGTACATTTAAAATGCTCCCTAAATAGAACAACTTTATTATTATAAAAAAGGGAATGATTTGATCCATCCAATTATGCCCAGTTATACTATAAGCATTATCTGTAAGCTTTATATCTTTATAAGCTCTGTATCTATACATATTTGCTGGAAATTAGTGGACTGGTTAGAAGAAAAGTGCTTGATCCTACATCTCATTGAGTAATATATATTCCCCACCATCACCACAGGAACACTTTATATGGGATTGTATTGATTTTAAAACAGGCTTCCATAATTTCTAGAGAACAACTGCAGTTGAAACTGGAGAGATCTTTCGATACATACTTGTTAGCATTCACTAAATTTCTGCGTAAGAATGACATCCAAACAAGCCTTTCTGACCTGGTACCTACTTCTTATAAGAGTTAAAGCAAGGTTGTATTCTAGACCTCTTATTATTTTCTGTATTAATAATATGGTGGCAAGACTTGCAAAATTAGAACATGGTTTACTAAACCTGGCTGGCAGATGATGCAGCCAGTGTTCCTGATGCTCCTATAGGTTTGAAGACAGCTCTATAATCAGTTGGCTCCTGCTGCATTGACCATGATTTAATTATTAATTATGAAAACAAAGTGTATGGTCTTTTCAAAAAAATTCTTCTGGGCACAATAGGTAAGAAATAAATGGCAATGACATTGAAGAAATTCAGGCTCCAAATACCTTGCGGTGAGGAGGAAATTGAAACTGTGGGTAATGTGCTTAGCCTTTTTTATAGAAATGTATGAGATATGTATATTTCTCCAAATAAAATATAGTATCTGGGCAGGCCTGAGGCTGCTTTTCTTAGTCTTTTACTAGATTACCAAGTGGCAGGGATTTCAAACAATGTATCCTGAGTGTGGATCAGAGCTACCATTAAAATGAGGTGATGCTGAGCCTTCACTAGGCTTCCATAGCTCAATATCTTTCCTTCCTCTGACCCCCTTTTCCCCCACCTTCGCCTTTTAAATATACACAGACCATTTTATGTTTTATTTTGCTATTTTATTATAATTAGTTGCACCATAATTGTTTTAATCTTAAGGGCTTTAGCAATTACTAGACTTAATATAAGTTAACATAGTTTTACCTCCTTGTAGCATTTTATAAATTCTAAAATTACTTGTCCATTTATAGTTATCTATCCGTTATTTATATTTTTATATAGTTATTTATAGCATTTGAATTATTCATTGTAAAATTAACTGTAATTTTATGGGATTCTTTTGCATTTTAATTCCTATACTCTATTTTTTTCCCAATAATAGTTTTATCTTTACCTTACTTTTATTCCATCAATACGGCTTTTTGTTTCTACTTTAGAGTAATTATTAGGTTATTAATTTTATGCTGGTCTATGACCAAATTCCTCAGAGAAGCAAAGTTGTTCTGACTTTTGTGGCATTTCATTAAAAAAACTTCTTTCCTACTCATTATGAAGTATAATGTTTGTTACCATTTCAGTCCCTAAAGCAAAGTAGATACTAGTCAAGTACTATTCAGTTTTAAGATTATGTTATTTTGACCCATTTTTAATACAGCTTTAAATGATTAACAACATAGATTAACAAAACATTAGAGAATCACAACAACAAAATATGTAAAACTAAGTTTGATAAAACTAGCAACAAAATTGAAAATTGAAGGTCTTCCAAAAAGTGAAGGTTTTATCTAATTTCCAGAAAGCTGTTAAATGGGAAATGAGACAGACTTTCTTCTGAAGAGAACCTAAGCAGTCTCCAAAAATATTCCTTCCCCAATCCCAAACAAATAGGCTTCATGGTTTGATTGGAAGTACAAGAAGTTCTCTAAAGTTGATCAATGCATTAATTTGGGAGACTAGAAAACTGTGCAACTGTTTCACTAAGAAACACATTCTGGATATGCTATTATTGTTAATAAATGGTCTAAAGCATTTTGGATCAATCATAGTTTCCAAAAAGTCTTCAAAGGTAGACCCAGAGTATTTATTGCAGTAATCCAGTTGTGATATAATAAAAACATTTACAGCATCAATGTGTCCAGATTTGCATTCTATGTGATGCAATTAATATACCAATCTGAGGTAAATTTTTCCTGTATACCACCAGGTTTCAAAAGCCTGGTAAAATATATGCTTTCAAGAAGAAACCCAGAGTGGATCCCAGTTCTGGATCAGGTTTGTTTATTAAGAGCATTTCTACTTTGCTTCAGGTTGTTGGCACATTCATTGTCGTATTATATTTAGGCAATAGCAGAATCTCAGCACCCTCATTGGAATAATATGGGAAAGTGAGAGTGTCATAGTGACATTAAGTTTCTCAAAACACCAAATCACCCCAAAAAATTACATATAGATGTGGAGTGCAGGGGGACAGAATAGAATTCTGTGAATCTTTATTGGCCAATGTTTATTTATTTATTGGAAATTGAAATTTTCAGCAGTATCTTCCTAGACCCTCTTCCCAGAAAGGACTGAAATTACTGCAGAATATTCCACCCACAGCTGCCTATCCAGAAATGGAAAAAAAAAATGAATCGTAAGAGTGATGATAGCCTATATATTAGAAACCTTTGACACTTTTGCATTAAGACAGTTTTAAAAAAGACTGAAGACATAAGAACATTGATAATTGGCCCACCAAATTTATAATACCACACCTTCTACTTACTGTTTCATAAAGAGTGGGCAAACAGAGATTTTTTGCTATCAATACAGGGACAGTTGATTCCCCTTGAGAATAGTATACACAAATTCTCACGTTCAAGATTTTCGGGTTCACCTTTGGTTCATATAAGAATTCAATAGCATAGGAAGCAACAGATAAGACTCAGGTTAATGCTTAGATCAATACAATTTATTTTTAATACATTTGTATCCCAACTTTCTTTGAGGACAAGAGTGGGCCACACTGGGTCCCAAGAGCCCCCCTGGGTTGCAACACCAAAATTTAGTGGCAAATCACTGAATATTGCAGGTTCAGTTTCCCGCAGGAGAAAAAAAAATCACTGTGGAAAATGCCTTACGACCCCTTAAGAAAAAAAAGGACAACCCCCCCGCCCCAAGGTAAATGCAGCCCAATCTGTAAAATAATTTTCTCTCTTGTTCTACAATAATAGCCCTACTAGTGAAGTAGATGGTATTAAAGGTAATGACTAGCCAAAAAGCTCAGAAATCGTAATAACAGAAGGAAGGATCTGAACCTGTTCCACTGAACTTATTTCTTTCGGTATATCCTGTTTCTTTCTGTTTTGTAATAAAATGTTCAGAGAAGAATGCTTGTTAAATACTATGCTTTTCTGTAGATGCAGGCAATCATTCAGATTTGTTCCCGTAATTTTCTTAAGATGGTTCAGTGCAGAATGGAAAATTTGAAGGTATTCCATCATGTAGCACTTTTTTTAAACACACACACACACACACACACACGTATGTGTACTGTACAGAGGATAAGAAGAGCACTTATTTTTCTGTACTTCATTCTATAGTTTATTAAGCTTTAAGACTAATATCTTTCTATAGTTAACTTTATATTTGTGAAAACTTTGTTTCCAATTAAAAATGGAATACATCTGACTTTGATAAAGGCACATACAAGATTGGCCAAAGGGTGTAAAATGCACTTTGGTTTTCATTGGGGGGAAAATATTACAGCAACAAAATGTCTTGGGTATTAAAATATATCATAGCTAAGTAGGTGAACATGTCTTCACTTTCATGTCTATTAAGAAATTTCTAGATAATTATGACAATAATGGGCAATATTTTTGATGACAGTTGAAATATGTACGCAACTGTGTTGTATATATTTAACTGAATATTAAGTTAAATATATGCTTTAGTGGGATTAAAAGAATTGTCTCTATTATACAGGTTCTAGAGGGTACATAGATTTTAAAAGTTTTTTTCTTTTCGATTTTAAGACATTTAGGAAACTTTTACATTTTGCTTTCTGGTTTCCACAGATACAATCATTATTTTAACAGTTAGACGCAGGTACAATTTTGTTTAGTAATGACAAGATTGGGATTAGACACATGCAAAACATTCTCTGCATGAAAGAGATGGTTTCAGGTACTCCTTATCCAAACTGAAACATGCATATTGGTCCACGCACAGAATGAATTGGTACTGTTTTGTCCAAGAAGTAATTTAAGGGGTGATGATGAAACCAAGTCCATAAGGAATTGACCGAAGGGAAAAGAGGGAAAGACTGAGAAAGCTGAGACACTGTAGGATATGTCTCATTGAGATATTGGCAGCAGCAGCTAAAGGAAGAGAAAAGAGATATTGGAAAATCAGGAAGGTGGGCAGGCCAGTGGGAGATACTGGACAGGGAACAATGAGAAGAAGAGGGGGATGTTCCCCAGTCTTGATTTATTCTCCCTGTCCAGATTTATCTGAATAGAACAATGGAAGTGTTCTAAGTTTCAATCCTATTTAACTTTGTCTGGCTTTGAATGGTTTAGCAGAGCATCCTACCCAACCCTCCTGTAATACAGTGGTTTTGCTATTTTTTAAAAAACCTTTTCCAGGCACATCTCTATTTGCATCAATGAAATGTGCTTGACGACGTCTGCCTTATGAGATTTCAATTACTTATAGTTTTCAACAGCTATTTTATTGTTTATAACTATATAACCGGTATTGCCCACTACTTTGCTATTTGATTTACTAAATGCTCATTGGTTTAATATACCCAGGATTGTATTTTTATTAATTTTGTAGCCATTTTTTAAAACGTCTTTAACGGATACCAAAGTGAATATGGCCTGTGCTTATACTTACAAGGATCTCAAATGTAGTGGTCCTGATTGTTCAACACAGCAAGAAAATTCACTTTCACAGTCAACAAGTCATCTTACTCAGTTGAACACAAAAGTTAAATGGTTTGTAATTTCAATAGTAGGAAGGAAAATACAGTACAAATTACTAAAAAATACTAAAATATAGAATTGTTTTCAGGCATCCTTGCTACATTAATCGCAGCAGTCACCTGAAATTTGAAACTTTTAATAAAAAGTTCTTAAATATAAATTATATGGCAAATGTACAATACATTGCTTATACAGTCTTTTAATCCAGTGTTCTGTAGTACTCCAGCAACCAGTAAAGTTGCCTTCCTTTGTGAGAAAAAGTAACTACCCCAAGTCTTCCATTTTCTTACTATCATGAATGTGAGTGATCTGAATCAGGTATTCCACTGTCTCTGTAGCTTCTGTTACTACTGCTTTCACTGTGGTTGTTTTTATATAGATTCATCCCATTAGGTGGAAATATGGTATGTATTACAAACTCCTCTTTAGATACTTGCTCATTGTTCAGAGAGATCATCTGAAAAGAAGTCTCCCTGATTTCTAGGATGGAATTGTCCTTCTTAGTTCCAGCCTCAGCATAGTCATCTTTTCTTCGCCGTCCTTTGCTATAGGTACAATTTCTTGAGAACAAGGAACCATTTCTGTGGACATACCAGCAGACTAAAGCAAGCAATGCTATAGCTACCAGAGCCACTGCACCTCCTATGATGGCAGCTAAGGGCAAGTTAGAGTTTTTGTACGGTTCTTTCTCTTGTTCATGGTTTAGGGTTGTTGTAGGATTGTACATTCTAAGAGGAGCAGTTTCGGTCTCTATACAGACAGGAGTTTCATCATATAGATAGATGTTACTGGTTTCCATGGGAACCATGCATACACGGTATGGGGAATCTGGCTCAAGTGCAGTGAGCAGGTAGTCATTTCGGTCCCCTGTAACAATGGTTTCAGTTATAGATCCAAAGGCTGGGCTGTGACCCATTTTGAGCCAACTAAGTCTCAGAGCAGTCATGGGTAGTGCAACTTTCCAAGAAATGTGAATAGTCTCCGTGCTTACAGATTTTACAACAATGGTAATGATTTCCTGTGCTGGAGAAGCTGTTCTGTAATTTTTATGTGGATTAACAGTCCTTATTTCAGGAGATTTGGTCACAGAAATGGGCCAGTGTCCCTGCACAGGATATAACGTGTTTGGTATTGAAGCAGTAATTTGGATCGTGCTTACAACATCTTCATCTTTGCAATCAAATAGCTCTTTGTTGAGATCTTTGATAGCCATGCCCCGCACTTTTTCTGGTGCTTGACACATCAGTCCACGTACATTAACTTTGAGGGGTAGGGTCTGTAGCCAATCACGAACCCATTTCATTTTGCACCCACAGCGCCAAGGATTGTTGCGAAGAAACAACTGGGTTATATTGTCTAGGTCATCAAAGACACCCTGAGGTAAATTACTGAGATTGTTGTTTGACATATCCAGTCGATATAATTGTCGTAGATATGCAAAAGCATTAGGTGGTACATGATTGATATGGTTTTCTTGTAGATAAAGCTTTCTCAGATTTGTGCCCGGCAAATTTATTGGAGCTGCTGTAAGAGAATTACGAACTAGTGAGAGTTCAGTTAAATTGACTAGATTTGTGAAGACCTTGTCTCCTAATCCGTGATTGCTTAAGAGATTTCCATCTAAAACTAGACGTTTTAAATTTGTAAGATCTTGAAGGGAAAGCTCTGAAATTGTGGAAATACGATTATCATCCAAGCGCAGCTCTTCTATTGTTTTAGGCAAGCCCCAGGGAATGGTGCTAAGGTGATTTCGAGAAAGAAAAAGTAGTCTGAGATAAATATTATCCCGGAAGGCTCCATCTTCAATACTAACAGCAGAAACAGAATTATCATCCAAATGCAATTCTTCTAGATAAGGAATTTGTGACAGTGAATCATAAGTAATTGTCCTTATGTTATTTTCTTGCAAATGCAATTCTTTGACGTATTTTGGAAGGTTGATAGGGAATTCATCCAAGCTGTTGTGATATAAATAAATTCTTTCTACTTTTATTAAGGTTTTTAACTCTGAAGGAATCCCAGCATTATTAATTTGATTGTTCTGAAGATAAAGAGTTGTAGCATCCCCTGGAATCCCAGTTGGAATAGAAGTCAAGTCACGATCATTGCAGTAAATGAACCCTGCATCACAGCGGCACACAGAAGGGCATGGTTTGGCACTGGCAAAATGAGGTGCCATTTTCAGCAACAGCCCTATCTTTGTCCAAATAAGGATGAAGCTCCAGGTTACACTGATCATGGTCAAGTTGCAGTGAGATTTGCACACAAACTGGTGCTTAATTTTCAATAACCTAGGAAAGAAAATCAGATTAATAGCAGGGTAAATACTACTTTGAAACAAGACAAAAATTATCTTAAAAATATAGGATGCATATTTTTCCAGGAAAATGTGCTATTGTATTCCTTGATATGTATGTATGTATGTATATACACACACACATACACAGGACTTCTTGGATTATAGTAATGTAAGAATGGGTTTCCTTATAAGAAATAACAAAACAAGGGCATAATTAATTCCAACAAATTTTATTCTGTTCTTTGTTATCCCGATTTTATTTTGCTGTGCTTTAGAATGTTATGTTTCAGAATTTATCCTGTCATTCTGGCAAAAAGCAGAATAATCATCTTGCACACCCCAGAAATTTTAGAGAACTGTATATGATAGATCAACTCACAATTCTTTGGAATAGAGTATCTGCTTCACATATCTGAGATGTGGGTTTTGGGATAGTAAATTTGTCACTTATCACATGGATTAATTAAATTTGTAACTTTCAGAAGTGTACATACAAGTGATCATAGAAAGTCTGTGTGGTCATTATGATTGAGAGTGACTAGATAGCACATAATAATCAATGTACAGCTGAATAAACTTTCATGAACCATCATGAAATGTGTGCAGCAGTCCCACTTGTTTTGCTGAAACATCTCTGCAAACCAAATCCATATTGCTTTCTACTTGGGCCTTGGTCATATGCTGCATACAAACCAGGAATAGTTCAACTTTAGTGACAGCAATGGAGGTTTTATTTATAATAGAGATATGAACATGCATTAAACACCCATTTTGTCGATCATCAGCTTACTGATGACTTGTACTAATACAAGTAAATAATGTCAATATATAATGCATTATAATTATTAGCTTGTTATAAACTAATGCTAGTTAATTTGTTATACTGTTGTATGAAATTAAGAAGAAACTGAATCAAATTTATTGAAATTTTTTTTCAGACATAATATTAATACAATAATGTTCCAATCCAAAATTTCCTATACTACATAGCTGCTAAGCTAGCTATTTTAGCAAACATCGTTGCCGTACAAATCTTACAGTAAAGACTGAAACCCAGCTTCTTTAATACTGCTTGCATCTGGGTTCTGTATAGAAGGAAATATTCTTTAATTTTATATGGTCAATCGTTTATCTTTTTCTTGATATCATTTTCTAGCATGACAGTGGAGTTTGTGCTAATTGGCAAAATGATTTATTATTACTGTTCTTACCTTATTTAAATATATGAGGGAATAGTTTGTGCTTACTAATCCAATGGACATCCAGTTTTCCAGAAAAAGATTGACTTGGAAGAAATAAATTGTTTAGTTCTCATAACTGTACTTCTTTTATATCAATATATTAAATTATTGTTATAGGTAAGAGTGTATTTCCAGGTGAGCTCCATTATATTCAGTAAATGTTTTCTATGAAGTTTGAACATGGAACCTAAAAACATCCAGTTACTAAAAGTTTTACAGTCCTGTTACTCTGCTGGAAGAACAGTTCTAAGAAGAGGGAGAGGATTTTCCTTCTTTTAAGTCTGCATGTGAAGAATTTTTTTTGTTTTGGTTTAATATCCTTAATAAAAATGGCATTCTTTGTAATTTGTCAGAAGCTTTTCTGTGTTGTATAGCTAGAGATGGTCAGTTCCATGTCTACAGAATTATTTGTGGTGTAAGGCTTAAATTATGATGGCTTCTTCATTAAATCGAGGATCTGTTTTTGGTCCAGAATCATTCAGCTGTAAACCTTAAGCAGCAAGTATTTTCTGATAAATCCATGCTTGATGGGCTCTGTGTTTTATTTAGAACTTGGTCAGGATTTCCAGTTTAAAGTATATCTTCATTCTGTCTGTATTTCCAGGTGCCCACTCCTTTTGGCAGGAATTTGATTTTAATTCAGAGGCTTTTCTTCTTGAAGAAATAAAAATAAATGCAAGTAACAAGGGATTTTCTCAGATATTTCACTTAATCCTTGCCTAAAAAAAAGTAATAAAAATAAATTAGTTGCCATCAGATATAAATTATTAAGGGTCTTTGAACATTGATTTAAAACAAAAATCACTTCAGCTATTTCATGAAGAGTCCAACCAAAACATGATTTATGAGCTTAAGTTAACAAAGCACAAGGAAACTGACGAACATAACATGTGACTCTAAAGATGCAGATTAAGGCCAAGGTTCTTGAATGACCTGTATGCTTCTATTTATGATGTTCTACTTTCAAGGAAAAGGCAACACCTACTAGTTTAAATTATTCAAAAGCATTTTTAAAAAATTCAGTAGCTTTTTGCAATATTGTGCTGGGCTTAATATTTTATCTTGTTGAATTCCTTCTGAATTCTTTAGAAAGTTCTTCCTTTGCTGGAAGCAGCAGCCAGAAAGGTAGAATATTTTTAAAGGGTACAGTTAGGTTGAAAAGCACGCTACATTTTCTACATCTTGGTGATATTTTGGATTGTTATCAGTATTTTGTACCATTTTATTACTTTTTTAAAGTGAAAAGTATTTTCATTTCTTACTATCTGATTTGTAACAAGCTAGATTGTGATGCATAGGAAAAAAGATTGCCATTCTGAGAAGAGTTATGTAAATTAAGTTATGTATGCATGTGGGTAGTCTACTTTTTCATCTGCAGGTCATAAGTCTACTTATATGATTAAACTACAATCTGAAACACATTATGAAATAAACTCAAATAAATTTAATAGGACATTTTCAAAATCATAATGCATACTGAGTTCTCCAATTGCAGTTTCAAATTTCTAATCCCAAAATACTAGGTGATTATGCTGACTAATATTTTTACTGTTAGTCATTTATACACAGTATAAATATCTGTATGGTTAAAAGACTAGTAAAGCTTTTATAGTTTTTAAAAATATTTCTGCAAAATGAATCAAAATTGCTTAGATTATGACTTGAAAACATATTTAAAATGGTTAATTATGCATGTACTAACCTAATGATTTGATTATTTTAACAATGATGAAAACAGGTTCTTAAGATATGCAGATTCATTAAATAAAATATTAAATAAAATTATCAATACAAAATATTTTGGAAAAACCAGTAAAAATATTTAGATTAGTATTTGTCAAATAAAATGAAAAAATAAATCTCAGAGACTAGAAAGAAAGCAGAAAACATTGCTCATCTCACTAGCAAATTGTCTCAATTGTTAAACTATATAGCTTTTGGGAAAAACAGTTTTGATGTTTATAATTCATTCAATTTATAATCATATTTAACTCTGTAATCCACGTTTGTTAATGGACACATTTATTTCAATGTTTCATAATATTTGTTTGTGAAAAATAGTTCCAAATAAGTTTTGCAGTTTTGGTTTTTACCAAACTGTTGTAGAAAACTGTTTTTACAGTTTTGCACATAATTTTTGGTTTTTATTCTCTCTCTCTCTCTCTCTCTCTCTCTCTCTCCCTCTCCCTCTCTCTCTCTCTCTCTCTCGTCAAGCTTTAATACTATAATTAACTAGTAATACAGATTTAATGAGGTGTCTTTTAAGGAAAACAAGAGAAAACTATAAAAATACATTTCTGCTTGAGTTGAAGAAAGCAAAGCTTGGTTTTATGAACTGAAAATGAACTGCATGTCTATTTTCATATGCTTATAATTTTTCTTCCAGTCTACTGCTTAATATTCAATCTCTGATGTACTACCACTATTATATTAACCGTAGTGTTGGATTAAAATGAAGGCAATACAATATAATTCTTGTATTTAGAAATCTTTTCCTCAAAATTATCTGAAAACAAGAAGACAAAACGAAGTAAGTCTCCCTGAAGGAAAGAAAGGATTGTTTCAAAAATGTGGATTCTCTTGTGTCTCTTAATTAGAAAGAGGTACAGTTTTCTTTACTTTTCCCTCAATCTATTATCCTGGAATTCCAAGAGATCCTTTATGTTTCAAGTTAATGCTGAGAACAGTGTGTTTGCATAATAAAGCCAAGTGATCTGTTCAAAAGAATAGAAGTTTGCTGCCTTGTTCAGTACTGCCTTTTTTTCTGGTGGTGTCCTTACATATTATTTGTCATCAGGTCATTTATAGCTGAGTTTGCAAGATGAAAAGAGAAATGTCTCCCACTGTTAAGAGACACTGTGGCCAGTTTTTTTTTCTAGCATCAAACTGAGGCCTACAGATTTGAAAGGGAACATTAATTTTGAACAAAACAGGAGGAAAATGAAATCCTGAATGCACTAGTCCACAACAACCCTATTTATGTCTAAAAAGTACTCGTTATTTTACTGCATTGTACAAAAAGATGTTTTTCTTCTAAGTATTAAGGTGAATTGTTCTTATTGTCATATAGTTCTATCTAGACCTATAAGGCAGTATTTTAGGAAATAGAATATCCATGTATATTCTAGGTAATCTTTGGCTGTATATGTGTGCTCATTATTGATATTCTGGCATGGTAGACTGAATTCATTCTAGCTGCAATCCACAGCAGTGTTTTGGAAAAACATATATCTTTTGGCTGTCAACATGATAATAAGTAGAATTAATTAACCTAGCTGTACAAAACTAATCGTTTTGTGTATCTATCTGATTTATGGTTTAGTGCTTGTAGATTAAGGAAAATGTCTCCTCCTATTTTGTCTTCAGGTATATTAATTCCTATATGGATTTTGATTAATCATTCTAGAATCACTAGTAAACTTTTCTGGCTATGAAACAGTCTTATCAGGATATTTTAGTTAAACGTGACTTAGCAGCATTGAAAATAAAATGCACTGCTTTCTTAAATTGTTATGCAGTTGATAATAATAACATGTTTTCTAATTATACTGCCTGTGAGATTTATACAAACATAGTATTTCAGGAAGCTAGCTAGTTCTTTTTTTATATATGTATTGGACAAGGAGGTTAAAATATCCTGCTTGGGGCAAGAGACTGTAAAGCTTTCTTGAGAAGTAATCCTCTGTATCTTTCTCTTATTTCAATGATGTTTTCTTTGGCTTATGCAAATAAGCAGCACATAGAGCTATTGTTTCTTGCTGAGATATAAGGATTTGCTCACAGTTTTCATTCAGTTGTTTTAATAATAAATTCTGATGCCAATGGCTTTCCCAGAATTTTGGACTCCTATAAATAATAAAACAATGTGAGCAGAGATATCTTCTATCTCAGCATGTCATCCTAAAAACGATAGAAATACAATTTCTTGTATTAAAAATTGTCCGGTACAAAAAATATAATTTTATTTATAAAAATGCAGCTTTTAAACAAAATATAAATTGTACTCACAAAATTAAGCTTTTTATTTGTTGAAAGCATGAAAAATACTGAAATATTGTTCATATGTAAAAGCAACAAAGAAGCAAAAACCAAAAAGACAAATGACAAACAAATCAACAACAGCAAAAACCACTTTTCCTATTTTAGGAGAAATTACAGCATTATCCCAAAACCTTTCCCTTCCAAATATAGCATCAATCTATTTAGCAGGCTTTATTGGCAGATCAATAAACTTAGGACTTATTTTATTATTTTATGCTAAAATTCTTTGTATCTTAAGTTCAATGGGATCAGTTCCAAGTTACTCTGTTTAGAATTTCAACTTTTCCCAACTTTGATTATCTTTCAAAAGTTTCTGAGTTTAATTTATCCAAATGTTAGAGAACAATTGCCATGATTGGTCTTAAAAATATTTAAATTTTTATATATTGGTTAGTATATACCTAGAATGAACCTTCAACACTTGACCTTTGGTCCTGACTTAAAGAGATGCCAACCAAATAAATTTTTCTAGTTCTTCATACTTTATATAGCATTTATTCCTACCTTATTATATATTTTTGGTTAGTTTATTTCTCAAATATTAACGTCTAATGTAACACTACCAGATTTCTAGTACATATTTTATTGCTGAAGGTTGGAACACATTTTGTTAATTTTAGGTTTTAATTTTATAGTTACGCCTTCTAATAGTCTAATTGCTTAGATAGTGATTGCAAGAACACTTCTGTAGAAGTAAAATTGTTTGAAATCATGGGAGGTCCATGTGATTAAGATCTGAGAAATAATCAGAATCTCATGCAGTTAAATTAAGTTGGAGTTCAACTTCCGATGCACAAAAAGAAGCATTGCTGTTGTTCAACAGCATTATGGGTTCTTATTATAGTTTTTTTCTCTATAGTTTAATTTAAATTTTAAGAGAAAAACAAAAGAAATTATCTAATAGATTAGTTGTTTAAGTTAAAGGACAGTACTCTGTATTCCTATAACCTAAGACTGTTGCTATAACTTGAACACAGAAATTCTGCCCGCTGGGGGGTAGCACACACTGCAAGAAATCTCTACACAGCAACTGCAAAGCTCTCTCTCCTTTTTAATGCAACTGTCTCGTTTCACTGCTTTAATCACAAAGGCTTCTGGTAGGCAGAGTGTGGAAGATTCCAGAGGAACGAGTACATAGGGCAAAAAGCATTTATTTCTCGTGGCTATTCTGTTACACTAATTTTAGAGGGAGACTGCACTCTAAAAATGCAGTTTGAAGATCTCAATAATAAAAATAAGGTTTGATATCAGAAGATGGCCAGTATTCCTTAATGGAAAAGATAATAAGACAGAACTAGAAGAAAAGCTGTGAATGGAAAGAAATCTTACGTGATGAATAGTTCCTGAAGTTGAAACAAATTGAGGAAATTCTTTTTCAGTATAATAACTTATGAATATGAATCCACTGTTCTCAACTTTGATATCTGGAATGTTGGAAGCTAAAATATTCAGAAGGTAAAATAGATATGTCTATCTATTCAGTCCAACATTATTGAGATAAATACTAGCAATCTTGATTTCATGACACATACTAAAACTTTTCCTAAAACATGAAAGGTTTCATAAAAGCTTTTGAAATATAAGAGCTAGTCCTATATAAATGACTTGAAATTCATATTACTTTGGAACTAGGGTGTCTTATAGGTCTAGGATTGTAGAGATAGGTTTGAATAATCAAGTCTGTGTTGGATTCCAAATTACAACTTAACTTTTCTCAAATTATATTAGAGAAGAATAATTGCTTCAAAAAAATAAGAAAACCATTTTCTTTCTACCACCTTTTAAAACTTCACTATGGCAGTTTTTAATTATCTAGTGATTTTTGCATTTAATAATAGTTAGTGCAAAGCATTTAACTTCTAGATGATTTGTATTAATATTTAAAACAATCAGTGAAAGAGGCTTTTCACCCTGATAAATTAAGTAGTTAGTCATAGATAATGCTGGTTGTTCAGTTCAGTGCTTACCAACTGATTCTCATTTATTGCACTTAAATCAACTTTGAGTGATCCTTCTAAAGTAGCAGTTGGAATAAACCTTTTACCTAAAATCTTAAATTACTTACTGATTTTTAGGTTCAGGGACTTACAAAACATGGGACTGTTTTTTAGTGGAGAAGTGTTTTCAGTACACTTATTTTCCATGCTCACAACCATAAACACAGCTCTTGTGCAGATTTAAGCTTTGTATGTGTGTAGCTAGCCCGTTCCTTAGTGATTTACACATACACGAAGCAATTCAGTGTGAATTTATACTAGTTTAGAAAGCCATTTATACTTTTTCTCATAGGGAATAATGAACGAAACACAGGACTATGTCTGTCTGCCGAGATTACAGCTCTGCTAAATAAATGAATGAATGAATGAATGAATGAATAATTTATAGCAAAATAAATGAACACTGGATTATAGTTTAATCAGGATTTAAGGCAATATATTATCAATTCTAATATATTCAGTTAATGAAGGAGAAAGCTATTACAATTAGACAATTTTCTGTAAAGCCAGTAGCAACTAAGCCTTACATTTAGTTTTTCTCCTTTTTAAAAATAGCTTTAAATGAATATGTTGGAATGGTAGGCCTTTTAAAACCCCATCCTGTTTTTTTGCATACATGTTCTAACATTTCAACTTAAATATAAATCCTGCATTTATAATTTTAGAATTATAGTCATAATCGGTTCTTACAACATGGAAGACACTGGGTTTCCAGAAAATAAACCATGGCAAAAGCTTTTCATACAAAATTCCTAGAGTACTGTACTGTTTTGTTTTTAAAACCATGTGGCAATCTCTATTTCACTCTAAAGTATCATTAGAGTTATTGACTTAATTTATGTAGCTAGATTTATTGGCTTGTAATGCAGGTCAAATACTTTATGCATCTTTGGCATCACACTGAAGAAAGATTGTTATATGTGCATGTTTGTGTGTGTGTGTGTGTGTACATGTGGTGAGTATTCGTGTGCATGTATGTTAGTCTGCCTTAGGTGTTAGATTGCATCAAATATGGGATTTCAGTAGTAATGCAAGTTTTAAAATCTAGGTGTAGCTGTTTGTCTATCCTTTTCCAAGAATAATAAAACTTCTTCCAAGAAGACTAAGATGTTGGCTCTTAGTCGGAACACTCATTTTTTAAAGGACTATTGATCTCCTTGTTTAGCTGTAAAAATAAGTATTAAGGGAACACACATGCCTCATATACAGCGTTGGAGATAGCAGAAAATATACACGTTGAATTTTTGTGTGATCTCTATGCTCTTTAGCATTTTGTTGAACACAACAGCAAAGTCTGCCATTTGATTATTTAGGTACATTTGTTTTAAACCACAAAGCTCCAGTTTGAACACAGTTTTTAAACCATCAGCTTTTTTTAAAAAAAACCTCATAGTTATAAATGCTCTTTTTGCATTTCATTGTTGTTTTGAAACCGTCTCTGCACGCTCCTTATTTTTCGTTCCTCATGCAATGTAGTTAAATGTAATAATCTCTGAATCAAATTTGAATACAAATTATAAACAAAAAAGCAGTGAAAATACTTACCAGCAGGCTGCAGTAGGAAAAAAAAGAAAAGAAAGCAGCAACAAATCTAGAAATTCCATTTATAAACGCAGGACCCTAGTAATTCCAGCATGGGTATAAAGCCTCTCCGTTTCAGAAACCACAGACAAAAAGCAGCATCAGCAAGCTGTTGTAGGCGCTTTCACTGTGTCAGTTTCCTTCTCCCTCACTAAGAAAGAGCGAGGGGGGATTGCATTCCAGTTACGTGCGTGCAGCCCACCTCCAAAGTCTGAAGTTAAAGCTTTCACCTAACAGTGGTTGAGTAAAGAGGTGATGTCATCAGTGGGTATGGCTTTGGCTCTGCTTCAGAAGGCATCTGAATAAGCAGGCACTCCAGAGTGGGCTACAGACACCAGAGGGCGTCAGAGAAGGCAAATCAAGATTTGTGTGCCAAAACAAGTAAATGAACTGAATTAACTGTTCACCAGAGTTAGCTGTGCCTCAAACATTTAAGTCATCTTCAAACGAGTACATTTGACAACATACTACAGATACCCAGATGGGGGTATTTGTTTTGACATAGTTGGGGATATTATATTTAGATTGGGCACAATTTGAAAACCACATTACATTTATTAATTGGTTGCATATATCAGTCATTCCACTAACCCTATCATACGCTTTTAAGTTTTTGTTTGAAGATTATATAATTTTAAATTGTGGCAGAATTTATCAGCGACTTTTCTTAATAGCTTCTTAGGTCATAAACTTTTTTTTTAAAACGAGAGAAAAAGGTTAGTGTTTAGAATTCATTTGAGGAGATATTTGGTACTTTAGGCAGTTTTAATATTTACCATGAAGGAACAAAAGCAGATGAATCCCTTTACAGATTCTCTGAAAATATAAAGTTGACCTTTTTTTGACAGTGTTTTAACCTCCAAACATAGAGGTTGAAACTGCATCAGAAACATTTTTGGAAAAAATTAAAAACTGTCAAGTGAACAACCTTGAAAACTAAAATAAATATTCTGGAAGAGTTTTCATGACTTAGTGAAATGCATGGAAATTGGAAACACTTTCAGCTATTCATGTTTTGTTCATGCTCAGTACAGACTGCTGATTTCAGACTGTGTAGTTGGAAATTCTTGTTAGAACAGATAAAGCATTCTAGACAATCATGCCTTATCTCTATGATAAGACTGTTTGAATATATCTTATGTTTTCTCACTGCAATAAGTAATTTATTAACTAGATTGTAATTCCTTTCCCAGCATCAGCATGCTGATGCAGCATCAGCATGTCTTTCCAATGTATTGATCCTAAATCTGGTCACTTGTAAGCAGCCTTCAAGTACCGGTATTTGGCTGCATTCTCTGTGTTCAAACCTTATAAGCATCCTGCATTAATCTGATGTTCAGAGAGGGCAGTTCTTGGCATCAGAAGAAAGAGGAATAGTTATTTATTTCACAAGAGATCTGATCATTTAAAGAATCCATAGCTATGAAAATAGTTGCAGATCTAAAATAATTGGGAGATAAAGGAAAAAGTAAAAACATTTAACCCTGTCCTCTTTAGAGCGTTACATATATTTTGATCAATGAAGAAAACAGATTTTTGCTTAGTATGTTCACTGCAGAATATTGTTCAATAGTTTGCTTTGGGGAATTTCTATTCTGCAAATACTTTTTCATCTGTTATAGAATCTTCATTAGTCCATTTAAATCATTCAACAGGTTATCGTGCATGTTATATAATTTCTCTACATGTATCACTGGAAAGTTCATAAAAAGATATGCAGAATGCACATTCAGCTATCTTAGTCAGTGAAGCTTAGCCAAGTGCTTAATGCATCAGTTAGAAATGAAACAAATCTTCTTGAACAATTCCAATGGGTCCTAGAGAAATAATTAGATTTTACCAGGTCACAGCTGCTGTAGAATACTAAAATGGTTTTTTAAATTTTTTTTTTAAAAAAATAGTATTGAGATTTCTCTTTATTTCTGCTTTTATTATTTAGATTCTTTAATATCTGTTGATTGTATGTAAAGGTAGAACATATATCACAACACTAGGAAGGTTGAGGCTCTGTTAAGTGAAATAAGGTAGCATTGAGGCATTATGTATCAGGGAAGTAATTATTTATGTAATTTGTATTTTACTTCTCCTGGCCTGCAGTAGTTAACAAAAAAGACAGGCAGTGCAGTGCAAATCCAAGGGTCAGCATATGGGAATGACAGACTAAACATTATGAAACTCCTATGGGGGAAAGACTGAAGTAAAGAAATATACTTTCAAATTCTTGAAAAAAGCCATTTGGTCAATTATGTTTAGAGTCTAGCAGTATTTGAGAGATAATAAATTCTATATTCAGAAACGGTAGTTTAAGAATACATTGAATCAAAGTATTCTTTAATTTTCTAAAAATTTGAATTTCCTTCAGCTAAATTTTTATGACCTGCATATTAGTACTGGTACTCATATTTTGGACATGACTCCCTATTCCACTCACTTTAGAAAATACCATCTACCAGCAGACCTTAGATGATTTTGGAAAAGCTAAATAAGTTCTAACCAGAGGTGTATTTGGATGCAAAACCACTGGGAAATTCCAGGGCTATAAACTAAACTGGGAAATTATCAAAACAACCCAAAACAAAACAAAGGTATTGGAAGAACATAATAGCAAAGCCTTCCATGTTTTTGAAAAAAATAAATAAATCCATGTAATCACTAGGAGTTTGAGTTTGAGTTGAATGACACTTTACTTATTCCATTCTTCCTTAGGTACCAGTACACTTCAGTCAACATACATCTGTCTGTATGTCCAAACATTCCATGCAAATACAGGTAGTGCTTAACTAATGAGGTTCTTTAATGCACCTAGCTGGCTGCCCTAAAACATGCCCCCCCCATTTCTTCATTTCTGCAGCCCATCATAGATGTACAGATGACAACTGAACTCCGTCAGTGGACTGCAGAAATGAAACTTGGATCCTTAAGATCTGAGCTTGGTTTCTGTAGCCTGTGTTACAGAATGGTTACCTCAGTGATGGAGCCAGCTAAACCTTGGGAGCCCTAGATCTGATAACCAGGTTTTGAGGGCCTTTTGGAATAGAGTTTCATGGGTTGAAACATGGGTTCCTATTCATATTCCTGTGTTAGATGAATAAAGAGATGTTGAGCTGCAGCTTCTCCATGTATTTAGAAAATCAGCACATAATAGCCCATCCAGCTTGATCAGTTCTGTGTTATTTTTGTTTTACTATTTTCAGACTAAAATAATAACAATACAAAAATAAAAACAGACTAAGTTCATATCTTTAGGTCTGTTTAGTGTGGATTCCTCCTGTATATTGCTTTCCATTCAAGTCTTCCTTTGACCCTGAGATTTCCGTCTTACTCTCACACATTCATTATAGGAAATTTAGGATTCCAAGATATGCAAAATATCCAAAATCTCAACATAATTTTTTTTAAAAAAACTCTACAGTATGGGATTTCTCTCCCCTCCCCACCTCCCTAGTTATTTGGGAGAAATTCACATGCTCCAGGAGACCTCCCTTATAAATTGTTCTTCAATTTACATTTACAAGCTTAACTGTCAACTCAAATGACCACAGGAACTGTTGTGACAGAAAACTGAACCCTCAACAATATCTATATAATAAATCATTATTGTATAATGTAGAATACTCCGCATCTGAACAAATCAGCCAAAGAGTTAGTCGATTTAATGAGTAAACAGTAAAAAGAAGTCCTTAGATTGTAAATCCATAGTGGCTCACTAACTGTTTCACAACAATTAAGACCCCTATTTTCCATTATGATGTTGAGGAATAAAATATTTTCTATGGAAAAAAAAGCTGTGAATAGAAGGGTTTCTGGCCATATGCTGTATATTAATGTAACATTAGGGCATTAATACTTAGAAATCAAGGGGATGTAACTTTTTTCAAAGTGTCATGTATTTCTAAAATTAAAACAGCATTCCTCATATTGTTCTCTAAGCAAGGTAGAAAAAAACATTAAATGCTTGAAAAGTTGTGTTGACTGTATTTAAAATTAATATTATTTATATTTAAACTTAAATATAACTTGCTTGTCCTTGCTTCAATCAGGTTTTTTCTTTCTGAGCATACCAGTTGTTTGGCATATGGTTTCTGACAAGCTGCTCAATGTCCAAGTATGGCTCTTGCTTGAAAAAAACTGAGCATGCTTGGTTTAGATAATTGTGAATGGACTCCAGTGAGCCTTGGAGTCCACATACTCTTTATGGAGTAAAAACATCTGGTATTTATTTAATATTTTACTGAACCACGGTCTTCTTTTATATATGAACTCTGGAATTTATTTTGTATTAGTTGTAGGAATTTTAATTATTGAACAAATGTGGATATTTATAAGAAAGCCTAATCTTATCCTCCATGCTAGAATTTAATGTGAATAAAGAATACATGGCTACCATTGTCTACATCTAGTCAGACATTTTAAGACTTTCTAAGCATTCTGCTCATTCTCCTCTATAAATCTTAGCCTTACCTTAAATTAAGAATAAACAATAATCTGGAGAGTATATTACCAATCTGGAGGGCATATCGTCACAGCAAGATTATATTGAATTTCAGAAGGTTATTTGGCAGAAATACTTCATTTTTGATACCTTCATCTTTAAATAACTGGAAAAGAATTCCAACACAAATACAGTGTGAAGTCCTAGGTTGTACTACATGACCTCTAAACTGTTTCAATAAATTATTCTTAAGAATAGCACTGTGCCCTAGAGTCAGACATGACTGGAAAGGGAAAACCTTTTCCTTTACCTGTATTATGGTCAAGATTTACTGATTTTGTTCCAATAATTTAGCTGTGTCCCAAGATTTCTTCCAATTTCTACTTGTGCTGAACACATTTTTGTTTTTAAACTCCCTGGTTCACACTGTAAAAGCAATTGTGAACACCCTAAATATTTTTAAAATATTAAAATCAGTTTGGAGTAATGATTAAGGAGCTAGATTAGAAATTGGGAGTCTGTGGGTACTGGTCCTCCCCAAGGCAGGAAAACAGGCTCGGTGACTTTGGCCTAGTCTACCCTCACTCAATCTAACTCACTTGCAGGGCTGTTGTAGGGAAAATAGGAAGTGGGATCATTATTAATGTCACTTCAAATTTTTATTTTTTCACCATTATTTTATACAACTCAGGGCAACATACATAATGATCCTACCTCCTCCAATAGTACCTCGTACCTTCTACCAATACCTCCTACCAATAATGACATCAAAATAAACTTACCTGTCATCTATCTGATAATGGAAGCTAGTGATTATAATAATTAACATTTAATAAAATAGTAATGAGAACTTTACTGGACCAAATTGTTAAAACCAGGGGCGGGTTCCACTTACCTTTAGTACCAATTTGCAGCGGGAGCGTGCGCTTCTGCACATGCGCAGATCACGTATGATGACATCGTGGTGGGTGGGCAGAGACTCCAGCCGGTTTCACTACCGGTTCTATAGAACCAGACCAAACCGGGAGCAACCCACCACTGATTGAAACTTATGAAAACTTAACTATCATTTACAAGTCAGAGGTCAGCATGATCAACAATAACACATAGCTAAAAAACATAAATAAAACCTATAAAACGACCAGCAGTCTCAGATTTCATCTTATTTATTACACTGGCCATTAAGTGTATTAGCTTGGTATTATCAGTGCCTAGCATTTGGGCCTCACCTGCTTTTGGGGCGAGATCTCATTCCACTATACTTCATCTAATGATATAACAATGAGGTAGATCTTTACCCTCCTTGGTTTTATGCTGCTGGAATTCATACTACTTATATTTGCATTAAACAGCGAATTGAATATAATCGTCGTGATTTGAAGAAGCTTCTTGTTGAGAATATGTGTATTAAAACCATTTTTGACTGCAATAATTGCACTTTTCCTTTGAAGCATAAGTAACAATCCTTCCTCTCAACTTTGAAACTGCAATGTAGGCAGAGGATTATCCTACTAGCTGTTGCGTGATACCTCACTCCTTCTTGGCTTCAAGATTAATACGAAGGTCTGGGATTGTCTGGCAACACAGCAGCATCCATTTCTGTTGTGGGAGAAAAATAGGTGGCAGAATTTCTTAGCAAATGGGAACAATGCTCTCTGTTTCATTCCAAAATAATGACTAAAATGAATACATATTCTTGCTGTCCTTTAGGAAAAGAAATAGGAAATTGAAATGTGGCCAGTGCTGCTTCTGCTTGTTGTTTATCATTCTATTACTGAGCAGAAATCTAAAGCAGAAAATATACAGGTGGTCCTAGACTTATGATCACAATTGAACCCAAATTTTCTGTTGTTAAGTGAGACATTTGTTAAATGAGTTTTGCCCCATTTTATGACCTTTTTTGCCACAGTTGTTAAGAGAATCACTGCAGTTGTTAAGTTGCTAAGTGAATCTGGCTTCCCCATTGTTTTTGCTTGTCAAAAGGTTGCAAAAGGTGATTACGTGTCCTTGGGACACAGCAACGGTCATAAGTATGAATGAGTTCCCAATCAGCTGGATTTTGATCACATGATCATGGGATGCTGAAATGGTTGTAAGTGTGAGAAGTGGTCATAAGCCATTTTTTTCAGTGCTGTTGTAACTTTGAATGTTTACTAAATGAATGTAAGTTGAGGACTACCTGTATTAGCAACCTGTCTTTGTTTAACAAGTGGAATATTCAGAGTCTTTCATAGCTATTTCCAAATTTGCTCACATTTCTTTCCTGAACATAGTTTGAATTTGACTGTTCTTAAGACGATTTGTTCTGTTTTATTGATAATCGGATAGCTGATAATTGCCTTGATAGTATCTACAGGAGGAAGCACATGGAAAATATTTTGCTAGTCAAGTATTTTAGTTTGGCTATCAAATCTAGTTGTCAGCCCTAAAGCTGACCTGACTGAAGCCATTTTGACCGCTTCACTTTTGCCACACTGGAGCTGGGGGATAGGGAGTGGAATTGAGATAGAGGGGAACATATAGGCAAAGCAACATATTTTCTCTTGGGAACCAAGGATATTCTCACACCTGGTCGGAGGAAGGAGTGATGCCACCCGGCTGCCAGCCTATTTTGTGATTGGTTGTGACTGATTGTTTTGAGAAAGTGGGAAAACTTTTACTTTTAATTAGGTGAAAACTGCGGGAAACCTCCGAGTCGTTTTTACTAGATATGTGCCAATAGGATAATTCCAAACAAAGTATTCTTTGAGGAATCTACATGGCTTGGAGTCTTGCTTGCTATGGAATTATTATTTGGAACCCTGACACTAGTCCAAAATTTTATACTTTCATTAAAGTAAAATTTGAAGCAAGAAAGTTAAAGATTAAAAGGGTTTTTTTTGGAGGGGGGGTATCATCTGGATGTGAATCATTGTCAAAAATTCTTGCACAGTTGATAAGGGTCATTATTCTTTCTAAAGTTGATAGCATTCATGTTTCTAATCAGGTCATCATTGTGTAATTCAGAGGCATGTTGCTTTCAGTTTGTTAATTCCCCCCCCTTATTTTTCCTTATTTCTATGGTATCTCCTTAACATCTCCCCACCATAAATATTATACAAAGACCAGTTCAAAATATTGTGACACCTTTTGATACTACAAACAGATTTGAGTAAAAATTGACTGTATAGAAGTAATTGAACTTAAACTATTTGAACTGAATGAAAACATGGGTAAATAGATGGTAGTACTGGTTTAAAACTGAAATTGTCCAAGGCCTGACTACAATTGCTGAAAGAATTATTTTTAAATGTGGCCTTTGTAAACTTAGTTTTCTTTGTCCTTCTGTTATCCTGCTATTAAACAAATTGTGAAAAAGACATGTTGATATTTTATTTGGAATCAAAATAACCCAGAGCTGACATCTTGTGTCCCATTTTTACTTCTTCTGCATGTATGTGCTCTTGAAATATTTTTTAAAAAGAGAGCCTTTTACGCCCATGGAGTTGTTTTGCCGGTTATACTCCAAAGATCTTTTTGTTTGGAAAGATTAAAAGGAAAAAGGATTATCTAACAAAGCTAAAGTTGTAACTCTGAGTAACAGACAGTGACAGTACGTGTCAGAGATTCCTGCTGCTTTGAAGGCTGTGTTTATTTTTACTTTGGATATGCTTGACACCCCAGAAAGCAGCTGTAAAAGCAATATTGCCTGCTGGTATAGTTCAGACCTTCCTATTGCTTTTCCTTTGTAGAATTTTTTTTTAGAAATAATAATAAGCTGCACTATTTGTTTAGAAATGCCTCTTGTAATCAGGCAGAATAGCGATGCACATGGAATAATAGAGTTGGGAGGGGCCATTTAATTCCTCTGGACAGGAATCAAAATTAAAGCATCCATGACAAATGACAGTCCAGTCTTTCTTCGGTGAAGAGAAGCTCATTGCCACTCTTGATAATTGGTTCTCATATCCAAATGCTTTTGTAGTTACGAAATTCTTGATATTTAACTGAAATATGTTTTCCTTTCACTTAAAACTGCTGTCCTGTGCCCTGTTTTTTGGGGTTTTGGTCTTCTTTGTAACATCTTCTAAGATTTTATAAAGAATGCTACCATTTAAAAATGCTACCATTTCTCCCTGCCACATTATTTTCCCAAGATTAAATTCTCTGTTCCTTTCATTATCTATACATCTATTCTATGTTTTCATTCCCTGATAAGGAGAGATTGTGGGGAAAATTGGGGATACAGTAGAACCTCTGGTCATGAATGCTTTTGACCACAACCACATTGGGTTCTGACCAAAAAATTCACAATTTTTTTTTCGCAGCCGATTTCCCCTTCCGCGCCATTTTTTTTGTAAGTGCCAAATTTCCAAAATTAGGCTCAGGTCGTGACCAAATCGGGTTGCGACCAAAGTTATGGAACAAATTATGGTCGTGACCAGAGGTTCTACTGTACGTCTGTTGGCGGATTGTCTCATAAATGGCCCGTTTGGAGACATCTGGAAAAAATAAATAAAAAGACCACTTTAATTAACTTACAATAAGGACAATTACTATCCCCAACCTGGTCCTTTCAACAGTATTTGCATCCCACTGTAATTGAGTCCATCCAGTTTGCAGCTATTTGTCCTCCTCTTTCTATAGATTTTTCAAGAGAGGTAGATCTCTGGATAATGTGTGCAAAGTATTGCCGTTTGAGAGTAATCATTTGTGCCTCAAATGAGAAATTTAGGTTAATTTTGTTTTGATGATGCTTGTTCTTGTTTCCTTGGCTGTCATGCCATCTAGTTCATAATTAGATAGCTTTATATTGGGGTAGTTATTTTTGAAATATTTTATTCAAGACATGTCTCTTCTAACAATCCACTTCTGAAATTATCAATTACAAATAATAAGTAAGTTTAGTTTTGTAAGAACTGTTCTGTCCCAGGTCAAGCACACAAACAAATATGTAATTTTAGAATTAGAACAATTCTTACAATTTTCTCCAATATGGAAACCATACTTGTAGCTTTTAATGTTTGAGGATTGGGGTATTGACCCATTTCTAGTCATCTGGTACTTCTTTACATCTCTACAGAGTTCCTAAAGATAATATATAAGGGCTCACACAGTTACTTCAGCACTCTAGGATCCAATTCATCTGTCTCTGGAGACTTAAACTCATTCATAATAAATGCTTGCTCATGTTTCTGTTAATCCCAAATTTCAAATCTGCCCCTTCATTATGCTTTTCAGAAGTACGTGGTGAAACACAGAACCTCTTACAGAATAAACTGAGCTAAAGTAGAAATTGAGTAGTTACTCAATTTCTACTTTAGTGTATTGCCATTTCATGGATTAGCATATTGCCATTTCTTGGATTAATTGATGTATCGATTCTTTTTCTTTTATTTTGACATATTTTAAAAAGCCTCATTTAACATCCTTTGCTCATTCTGAGCTTCAGTCTTTCTGGCTTCACCTGTGCAATTTTAAAATATTCCTACTTACTCTTTCTGCCCTCCCTCCTTGTCCCCCCCTTTCCACTAAACTTTTTATATTTGTATATCCATAGTGATTTCTTTTACTGACCTTGATTAGTTTTTGATTGGAATTGTTGAGAGTATGGTTTTAGTACCTTTTAGGAACTCCCACCATCTCAAACACAAATTTCCCCACTACTTCTTCTAATACAAAATATTTTGAGGGTAGTTATATCTGCTTTTTTGAAATCAAAGGTTTCAAATTCAACTACACCCATTTTAGGTTTACTTATAAACTATATAATCTTTGCAATGCAAATATTTCCATTTGTCATTGTGCATATTTTCTCCCCATTTTGTGTGTCATCCTTGTTTCTCCAAACCAATGAGTTTGCTATTACTGCTCCTTTCTGATTTACACTGTTCAAACCTGTCCCTTTTTTTTAATTTAGAAAAATTATAATATGCATCATTGGCCTTCTTACGAAGTCTCCTTTGGCTATGTTACAAAATTATGTTACAAAATGCATTTCCCTGCATATACCTACTGACAATATTACTATCTTAAACTTACCTGTCATTTGTTGGACAATCTGTCATTATTCTGTTAATGCTTTTGATATGTTGTTGCTCGTTAAGGGTTTCTAATTTACAGATCTCTCAGTTTCTTCTTGCTTTTGTTTTTTGTTTGTTTTTTGCATTTGACCTCTCAAATGGAGCATTTTCCTTTTAATTCTTCCTTCCTACCTAGAAATTCCAGACTGTTTTTTTCAGATGCTTGTTACAAAAATAACCCTAAAAGTACCCTGCCAGATGTATTCACACTGGGACTCAACTTAGAACATTGTTATCTTTTCTAAATAAGTTATTGCATTAGGCATATACATTTTCTGTTATTCTGGCTCTAGCCTTTTGTATGCATATGTTACAAGAGGTCTTTGAGAACAAAAGGGTTTTTTTTTTAAGGAAGACAGTGTAAATGACTCTCAATTCTTCTCCCATGTGACTCCCAGTAAAGACTGGGGGAACAATTTGATTTCAGGGGTTTAAAGGCTGTAAGCAGGAACCCATGATAGAACATAGGAATCTGACTGCAAATCATTCTGCTGCTTTTATATAGCTTTACCATTTCACTGTCATTTAAAAGATTCCATAGTTAAACAGATTGGCTTGATCCATCAATAGAAAAAAATTCATCTGTTCTCACATTCTTCTGAACAAATATCCAAATTACATTACTGTAGTGATGGCTCTTTTAGCAACTATTTTTAAGTGCTTCCAGAACAGCACTTTTCTGAAATTGGAGAATTCAGATGATGGGGCATTGACATTGTTCAAAATCCCTTGTCTTCTCTACTCCCTTAGTAGTGGTGTCTTAAAATAATAATAATAATAATAATAACAACAACAACAACCACCACCACCGCCGCCGCCACCACCACCACCGCCACCACCTGGTTTATCTGGTACTGATCCTGTTCTTCTCAGTTGATATTACTATCTGGTAAAACAGTAATATTTTACCTATTTATATTCCCCAATAGTCTTTGAAAACTAAATTTTGGTTGCTTTGTGAATTACAAATATATGGATCATAAATTACATCTGGAGTTTACAATCAAGTTAAATATGTAATACCTTTAAAGAATTTGAGAAATGTGATTAAAACCTTGAAGGTGAAATTAAATGCAGCTCATCTTCTAGAAGTATGAACTCTTTCTTAGTTTAAAGTATGGTATGTCAGCAAAATAAAACCTATAAATCAGCCAGAGTAATGGCAGTGTCATGCTGTCCTGTCCGTTTAGTCCATTGAGGAAGTGTGCTTCTGTATTGTGTAACTAAATATGCTGCACGTGCAAGGAAACTGGAATAAAGGAGTGGATCAGCCATGAAAAATAATGAATTAGTGGTCATGATAAAGGAAATAATTCCATCCATATTTACTTACTCCATACTATAAATAAAAATCAATTAAGCTTGCTTTGCCTAATATGTCAGAAGACTGTAAATACAGGTAACCTTGACTTACTACTGGTTGTTTAACAACCATTCAAAGTTATACTAGACTTAAAAAAAAGCTACCAATCCTTGAAGTTATAACTGCTGTTCCCCTCTTTACAGCTGATTGCAGTGTCCTTTGGTGATATTACCGCAATTTGCAAATGTTTTTGCTGGTTTCCAGCAAGAACCTCACCCATTTGGAAGAATGAATTTGGCTACCAACTGTGTGGTTTGCCTAACAATCACATGATATGCTTTACAACAATAGAGACAACTGTGAAAAAAATGGTTTGTAAAATCGAATCTGATCATGTGGTATCTCAATTCATGATCACAGTGATGTACAACTGAAATTCCAGGCTCCATTTTGATTGTAAATCGAGGCCAGTGTCTACTCATATCAAGATCATCACAATGCAACCCATTAGGAATCCAAAAATGATGGGAGATCTTCATGTGCCTTTCAATCTAAGGCCAACTCTTCAGAAAGCAACTGGTGAAGGAGTATGAATTCTAAACTGGTGTTTCTCGAGCACAGAGTAATTTCAAATCACCTAATAACGAGTTTTCTTGGTGTGTTGGAAATAAAATTCAAGAAAGCCAATAAAAAAAATATCCCAGTATAATAAAGGAAGAGAGAATTAAAAAAAAAAAACTATAGTAAAGCAGAAAAGAAAGGAATAACTGTAATCGTTGTACTGAAGAATTGGTGTCACATATAGTTGTATTTACCTATCTCAATAACCTGCAGCTTTATGTTATTAATAAGAATTTACTAAGCCATCTTCAAAGTAGTTCTACACAAACATTTTGAAGAGGAAATATAAATAATACAGCTAAGAACAAGTATAATTAATTTTGGGTTCTCTTTATCATAAAGAGTAGCAAACTGGGTATTACTTTAAATAAAGAAAAGATGCTGCTAGCTATAACTACATTTGTTGCATCCAGAATCACCTTAGCATAACAAAACCAGGTTGGTTTTAATAGCATAATCATTCAATGTGGTTTTTTTTAAAATTTGATTTATATGCTGCCCTTCTCCGGAGACTCAGGGGGGCTTACAATGCGTTAAGCAATAGCCTTCATACTTTTGTATA
>JANHZT010004390.1:12454-23103 GCA_032468215.1 Stegonotus admiraltiensis | reverse complement strand
ACAGGAGCGTCTCCCCATCCTGACTGCCGTTTCCTCTCAACAGAGAAAGGACGTATCAGGTAAGACCAACGTCCACTCTCACCAGGCCTTAATGGGTATTGCAGCACTTAAATCTTGAGGCATACAATAACATTTTTCTCTCTCCTTACCTTCAAGCCTTGCTTTAAAATATAAGCAAAGACTTGATATAGCAGAAGTTAAAAAAAATAACATAGTTTGGCAATCACTATATTTTAAAAATAAAATGAGCATCAGTAAAGCCAGGCCAATCAGCCAGAAGCTATACTGTAACCGTTTTAATAATATATTCATGGTGATTCCTTTGGTAGTATGTTACATTTACTTGGAATTGATAGCACTTTCTCTGTTGCCTCATTTATAGATTTCTCTTCCTCTTCTGCAAAACCAAGCCAAAGTCAGTTTTTCATTTTTACAAAATATTCAGAGGTTTCTTGTGATTTCATTTTGGGTCTGGAGGACATGAGATTGTGAAGCTATAAAACCATTTGAGTATTCCCCTTTCTTCTCACTGCTACTACATATTTTTTTCTCTATTTTCTTTATTTATGTTGTTCTCCAGTAAATGTGGAGAAACCCAAATATGAAAGCAACTATTAGTATTTACAAAAATAGTATTTACAATTTTAGATTGTAATGTATTGATCCACCTAATAGTTTCAGATGTCTAGCTAATTCTTGATGTGTACTTAATTCATTGGATGTTCGCAATGGAAGGCCAAGTGCAGAGGTGGGTTTTAGCAGGTTCTGACCAGTTATGGAGAACCGGTAGGGGAAATTTTGAGTAGTTCGGAGAATCGGTAGTAAAAATTCTGACTGGCCGTGCCCCATCTATTCTCTGCCTCTCAAGTCCCAGCTGATTGGGAGGAAATGGGGATTTGCAGTATCCTTCCCCTGGAATGGGGTGGGAATGGAGACTTTACAGTATCCTTCCCCTGCCATGCCCACCAAGCCATGCCATACCCACCAAGCCACACTCTCAGAACCGGTAGTAAAAATTTTTGAAATCCACCACTGGCCAAGTGATTACACTACAATTCAGGTCAATATACATGCTTGGTCATGACTAATTCATACTTAATTTAACTTTGCTGGATGCAAGGGAAAATGGCCACAAGACCATTAATCTGCTGCTGTAATCTGCTTCTGTTGGGTCAAACTATAGCTTTATGCTATCTTTGAATGAAGTCCTATGAACAACAATTAAGAGTTATTTAGAATGGAGATAAAACTAATAAGCAGTATGCTTTTTGACTTCCTATTTCCTTTATATCAGAGAGGTTCCATATGTATGTGCACATATATGTTAGTATCAAATTACCTCAAAAATTAATAGATATTTAAGAACACAACTAAGAGGACAAAGAGGGAAAAATAGAAAAATCAGTGCTGCATATTAAAATTGAATAATTTGAGATTTCAAAATTATTAAGATCAAATCAGTTTTCAATAAGTAAATCAAGGGACAAGTATAATATGAGTTATGAATTAGAAGAAACTATTAACAATAGTTTAAATGAAATCTAAAGATTTTATCCTTATTAAATTTGAACAAAATTTAACAAATTTGAACAAATTTGAACAAAAAGTAATATATTGAAGCCGCATGTTAAAAGAAAGCCAAGCTTTAAATGTGGTATAAGTTAATAAGCAGAATTACAATTCATACATGTTTTCCAAATTGATTTAAAATGTGTGTTAAATTTGTTTTTCAAATATGGAGGGTTTTTTTTTGATACTGAAAATTATATTTTGTAAACTCATGATAGATATATAAATAGTACATATACAAAGAGGTTGAGTGTGGTCTTGTATTGAAATACATATGGAAATATTCTTGTTTAATCACAATATTCTGAGGTTCTGAGGTTGATGTTACATGTTCTTCAAATCTGACCAATTCTTTCCGAATTCTGCCTTGCTTTTTGTCATACTTTTTAAAATAAGTTATTTGAAGCAATAAGATGATTCTGATCATTCCAAGAATTTCAAAAGATTTCATCCTTCTTTTGTATAGAATAAAGTCTTGTAGCATACCGAAAATAAGACCCTGTCTTATATTTTTTTGAACCCTGAAATAAGTGCTTGGCCTTATTGCCATGCGCTCAAAAGCCTGGTTGGGCTTATTATCAGGGGATGCCTTATTTTGGGGGAAACAGGGTATATAAATTATTATTTCTCCAATGAGCAAAGATTCATGAAAGGAAATATTTAATATTAAAGCAAGGTATAATAAATCTGCTGATTCCATGATTTTCCCATATTTTAATATGTTGCTTATGATTAAATAATTGCCTATACATTTTGCATTTATATTTGTATGAAGCCAAAGGCATTTAAATATCCAATGGTTCCACTACCTGAATAAAAGCAATAAAATGATATAATCTATTATGTGATCTAAATAATACTGTTTAATAATACAATTTGATGTTGCCAAATATTCCTGTTCCATTATCAATTCCAAAGAATGCCTTGCGTGAGTAACTATACAATAGGACCATATGTTGTTTATTTTAGTTCTAGTTTGCAGTTTAAATCCTAAAATTATATTGACTTCCTTGCCAGTGGTTTTATTCCCTGTAAAAATAAGGAAAGAGGCAGCCTTGGGGACAAAAAACTGTTTATTATTACTTAGTTTCTTTTTAAATAAGTGCTTTGTATCCAAATTGAAATCACAGCTCATCTTTAGAGTTGTGAGTATGACAGTCCATTCCAAGTTATCACAAGCTTTCTCTGTATCTAGAAAAATAATAATAGCTTTCTTGTTATGTTTGCTTGATTTATATTATCAATAACATTAAAAATATACCTGATATTATTCCTCATGTTTCACTTTGAGACAAACCCAGTCTGATTAGGATGCATTGGATCCATTATAAAGATTCAGTTTTGCTGTAAAGTACTAGTAATCTACATTAAATAAAGAGATAGATCTATATGATTCTGGGTGAGTTGTTAATGGCCTCTTTATAAATCAAAGAAGTAAAAGCTTCTTGGCATAGTCTTAGGGATTTCTTCAATTTTAGTCCCTACATTGCTTCGATCATTTCATCTTTTGGGATTGATGTTTTAAAAAAGCTTCCTTTAGTCACTTTGTACATTTCATTTTTTGTGTTAAATTTAAGTATTGTTTTATCTTTTCCAGATTTAGTGTCTATGTACTGTATAATTGAGAGTAATATTTAACAGATTGTTTAATCATCTTTTTGTTGAAACATACTGTTTTCCAGGCCAGCAATAATTCTCTTCTCTTCTTTTCATACTATATGCCAAAATTTTGCCTGGTTTATTACTTTTTCTAAATATTTTTGTTCAGCAAGATTGCCTCCTTGTAAGTTTCATTTACTTTCATTAGGTCCAATTGGTTATGAATAACTTTGATTTTTTTCCAGGTTCTGCTTATGTCTTAATTTTAGTTTCTTCACTTCATTCATCAGTATATCCTTATGTTTTTGCTTCTTTCTATTTCATGCCAAAGAGATAAACAGTCTCAAAATGCTTTAGCAAAGTCCTTTACTGTAGATAAAAAGATGTCAGGAGTTAAATTGGTCTGGAATAAGCTATTTAATTCATGTTGACACTTTGATTAATATCTTCTTGCAATAGTAATAGACTATTCAGTCTCCACTTTTTCATTTTTGAGGTTCTTCTTACAATTATTGGATTATGATCTGCATAAGGAAGAGCTGTGACTTCCAGTTCTGTATATTTGGTTAATGACGAGCTGAAAATCCAACACATGTCTATTCTTGAATAAGTTTTGGGAACAGAAAAATAATAGGTATTTAAATAATCTTAAAGATATTTATGTCTCCATATTTCTAAAACAAAAAGTAGTGACATATAGTCTAAAACTATGTATTTTATAGGAATCAGAAAAATCAAGGATTGGGTATGTGTATTTGGTATTTGATCTTCAAACTTTTATCATTTCATTGCTTAAAAGTGACATTAATAAAATAGATCACTGCTAAAATGCATACTCAAGTAATTTATATTTAAAATACTGCTTTCCATATACTGTATTATCTTGTTTATTTTCATGTAGATCAGTATTTATATCCTAGCCTTCTGCTGTCCACATTCAAAGCAATTCACAACACCTTAAATCTGAATGCAGTATCAGACCATGTTTAGTAACTATTAAGCATTAAAAACAGAGAAACAATTTGTGGATACCTAGCTTTTAAATAACATGTACTCCAAACAGGTAAAAATTAATGTAAACTTCATATAATATGGAGTAAATTACCTAATATTGGTACAGTTGCTAAGAAAAATATGTTAGGTGCAAAAGACCATGTCTACAATGAAGGTTCAATTATACCAGAATGGGACAACTTGCCCTGACCAACTCACCTTAGCCATCTTATCATGGCTGTCTCGCCACAGCCAAATCGCTGCAGAACAACTTGCTGGAGCCAATTTGCCATGGGACAACTCACCACAGGACAGTTCAATGTGGGATAACTCATGAGAGGGATAAGTAGAACTGCAGCTCACCTCAGCCTTGAGGACTTCCAACTTGAGAAGTTTCAAACTTAAAACAAGATAAGTTCCACTGCAATTCAGTTGTCCCACCCTTGAGTTATCCTGCATTGAATTGTCCCAATTCAAGTTGTCCTGTGGAGAGTTGTCCTAGATCCCAATTAAACTGATTGATTTCTAAAAGCAACAATCTTCTCAATTAATAGTCAGCACTTGGTTGGAATTAAATAAGGGTTAGGGTTAGGGTTTCAGTCAAGGCTGGTGGTGGACTTATTTTGTTTGTGACTATGTAGTGATTCTAGACTGATCCCCCTTTTCATTACTCCTCCTGGCTCTTCCAGTCCTTCTCCTATAACATTCCAGTAATCACTCACAGCTAGATTAGGGTTTAATAGTTTGTTTTCATCTGGCTCCCTTTCTTGCCTTCCCTTCAATGTAGCTCCCTTATAGGCTACACAGAAGAACTTTCATAGCATGTCAGATTTAAACGCGTGGACAGGAGTCTGGTTAAGCCAAGTAGAAACAAATAACTAAGAATTGTAGGCAAAAACAACTGAACAGGCAATAGGGTCAATATTGTATGTTTTGGTATCCAAAGAGTCCTCGATATGCAAAGTCGAAGTTATGACAGGTCTCCCAAGGGGTGCTTGCAACCCAGTTCTGAATTCCCAATAGCTGCCCCCTGCCCCACATTTTGGGTGCTTGGAAATCAGTCTGCATTTAAAGTTGAATGCAACGTTCTGTGGTAAGTGATTGTGTTTTACAATGTTTTTGCAGAAAACTTGCATTTCCGGGTTTTGGCAAAAGTGGCCCATAGTGAGCAATTGGTTACCTCAATCACTGTGGCATTTGTTAATGATTTCTCACAAAAAAAAAGATAATAAAATCAGGTCAGTCATGTGACAACCAGCTTTATTTCCATCACAATTTGCACCATAATAGGCAGGCTTCATTATGATTCTAAACTGAGGATCACTTGTATGACTAGAAAGGGGAAAGTAATAGATATTCAGGGTGCTTTAGCAATGATAGAGTCTGGTGACACATTTTCCAAGTAACACATTTTATTAAAACTCATAAGCTTACACAAGGTGTAGTTCATTTCATCAGATGCATAGAGGGATTAAAGTGATGGGTGGTTGATTGGAGTAACTTCATTGATGGAGTCTTGGTGATGATTATTTTACACTGAAGCAAGGTTTGAATAAGAGTAGGGAACCTCAGTAAAATTGAAGTCGCCCGATTAATCTTGTAAGTACGAACATTGAAGTCAGAACTTCAATGTTCTTTATGCTAAGTAATTTTTATATTTAAATTAAGCAATCAATCCTATAAAAATAAAATAGTGTTGCATTACATCTGATATCAGGTTATTTGCTTGCTCCAGTGTTTCACAATGCAGAATTGATCATCCGATTTTGGTTTGGGAATAAAATTAGTCAGGTTTGCTGCATATTTCTGCATGTATAACCTCCTGAAAAATTATGGAATTGCTGTGATAGCAATTTATTTATCTACTCTGTGAGTATGTAGGTAAGGGAATCTCAGAAACTTTTGATACAGTGGGGCAAAAAAGCATTTAGTCAGCCACCAATTGTGCAAGTTCTCCCACTTAAAAAGATGAGAGAGGCCTGTAATTGTCATCGTAGGTAGATCTCAACTATGAGAGACAAAATGAGAAAACAAATTCAGACAATCACATTGTCTGATTTGGAAAGAATTTATTGGCAAATTATGGTGGAAAATAAGTATTTGGTCACCTACAAACAAGCAAGATTTCTGGCTCTTAAAAAATTGCCATTTTTAAAGGATACTGTTGGTATATAATATAATTAGTTCTTTGAAGGCCTAAGCCTTAACTAACTTAAACATTTTGTCTGAATGCTAAGCTTCTAGGAATTCCCTAGCATTTTTGGATTTAGCTTGGTCTAAGATGCTCACAAGAGTACAAGACTTCCACAATTCAACCATGAGCCAAGTATATTCTCTTCTGTTGATCCTATTTGTTTAAATGTTGCACTTTTCTTAGTTGTTATTAAATATTTATTTTCTTCCCACTCTGTACAATTACTCACTTTACTTGCGTTATGAAAACAACTGGTATCTTAGTCAGGAAGGAGGAATGACCTGGTAAACAAAGCATGCCATTTTTATTTAAGCTGTTTAATTTGAGGAAGCTGAAAAAGTAGGGTTAAAGCAATCATCTTTAATTAGAGATTAAATAATACTGCTTTGAAACAAAAAAGGTTTGCAATCTATTTTCAAGATTGTCAGTTGCTTGAAAGTGTAAGGGATTTATTATGATGTCTTTAAAGTAATAATTTGCAGAGTTCAAGGATAGGAAAATACTATGATGGAAGTTGATATGGGCAAATACCAATTAAATACTTAAATAGTTTTCTGTTATTCATTATGTGTATGTATTTTCTAATTATGCCTTTTATTTAATAGCTCAAAGTATTTATGCTGCAATAATAGTTTTTATTTAAACATATTTTTAAAACAAGATAATAACTAGTATTGAGAAGAATTTTGTTAATACCTTTTTCAGAATTGGTCCCAAGAGTGAATTATATAACTTATTTCCATTTTATACATTTAAATTATTTTTGTTTGTTTTTCCTGATAATTTTATCATGTAATTTATTAAGTCAGAACTACATTCATAAACATTGTTTCCCCATATGGACCAAATAATTGCAGACTCTTAAAATAAAGATTTTGAGAACGAGATCAAAATCAGTAAATACATTCAGAATGTTAAATGTTTTGTAAGCAATTAAATGGGCATGTATCAACAGCTGCAAATATAATATAAAACAGTATAATACCATATAAATTATATGGATGAATATATAAAGTATTTTCTGCATTTGTTGTGAGGTAATATTAATCAGTTCTCCTTCACATGAGCTAAAATTCATATCGAAAATGATTTTGAATGGCAAGATTTCCTATTTATCTAATAAAATTATTATGCTTATATGATGTCACAAACAACAGATCCAGGATGCAAATAAATTTCTACATGGAAGAAAGTTGTACTTCATATAAAATGGCATAAACGTTGATGAACAGAAAACATTTCTTTTGATTTTCTTTGACAGTTTTACACAATATTTTCCCTAACCTGATAGCTCTTTCTGGCATGAGAAGCCCATTTCCAAAATCTGGGCAGAATGGAAATCTCACTGCTAGTTGTTTCCTAATTATGAAAAATATTCATCATGAAATGTCATATAAAATTTATATTCCTACAAAACTTTTTCTTACTAATGACAAGTACTTATGCTGTGCAGTCAGAAATGTTTGAAACATATGGTGTGGATGCTTGTAAATAAATATAAATATAAAATCTGCAGCACTTTCCTTATAAAGTAATTTTCAACAGGTATTTGAAATTTGGGATTGTTATGTTTAATAAAAATTAAGCTTAGAGAAAATTGGGGAGCTGCTTCTTATATGCTCTCCTTTACAAATTACTGATATTTTCAGAACATTTACTCTTTTTTTGTTTGTGAACACTTAAGCAGTATAAACTTAAGCAGTATAAACAGACAGGGAGCAGGAGAGAGAGAGAGAGAGAGAGAGAGAGAGAGAATGGTTAAGCCAAACATTCCCTCTCAGCCGGGGTGGGTTCTACTTACCTTTACTACCGGTTCACAATGGGATCTGGTGCACACGCTCGCTTCACTTGCATGTGTGCCTTGCTTCTGTGCATGTGCAAATCGCTGATGAGGACATCCGGGGCAGTGGGCAGGGCCTCTGGCTGGTTTTACTACCGGGTCTTGTGAACCGATTCGAACCAGGGCAACCACCACTGCTCTCAGCCCTAGGAAGCAGGCAATGGTCCACCACTTCCAGAAAAACTTGTCAAAAAAACTCTAGGAACTTGTTCAGGCAATTGCATGAGTCAAGACTGAGTTGAGGGTATATATATGCTATATAAAATCCCAGGTTTAACCAGTGATATTCTTCCCACTGATACTTTTAATACTGAATAACAGTCTGAAGCAACAGTTGCTTAGAGGTGGAGATCCTTTGAGAGCTGTATGCAATGAAATTTCATTTTAATGTATGCCAATTAGTGTACATTCAAAGTGACAATAAAGTTATTCTAAGTTCATAACTATCCAGTAAGTATATATTGAGTCCAAATGTAATATTCAACACTGAATCTATCACATCTGATTAGTTTTTACATTTTAATGATAATAGGGAGAATAATTTCCAAAACCAGAGACACTATTCATTTTTGTCTTTTTCTCAGTTTCAGAAATGGGTTGGTGTAAGTGGTTAAGGTGCTTGGTAAGAAAGTGGGAAACGGTGAGTCTTACTCCTCCTTCAGACATGGAAGCTGGCTGCAGGAAATAAATCATTAGAGGAGAGCTTCCAGGGCACAGTGGCGATGCAGACAGGGAATTAGCGGGGCTCTTCGGAGCCTCGCGCAAACCCCATCTGTCAAGCTTCTGGCAGCAGGTCTTCAGACCTACCCTGTCCTGGAGGGACAGGGGGTAGAGAGGGACCCTTTGGTCAGCCGAGGGGAACAGGCAGGTTCCCTGGGGCCGGGGGTTTGCCCTCTGTGCCGGCGGTGGTGGATGCGGCAGCCATGAATGGCTGCTCTGAAGCTGCGGCAACTGGAGCCAAAGAATGTGCAGGAGGAGCTGTGGAGAGTGGAGCAGGGAGTCTGGAAGCCGGGTGAGTGGATTCTTGCCCAGGTGGGAACTATCCCAAGCGCTGGATTATAAATAAGCTTTGACCTAGCCTTAACAGCGGCTGAGAACAATTGGGGCATAAAGACAAAAAGACCCATTGGTGGATTTTATGATTTATTGATTTTTGGGAAATGATTGGATTTCAGACTTGGATATGGCTTTTCCCTTTTTGGATAAATCAGATTGGACTATGTTTGAGAGAGAGGAAGGAGAAGAGGAAATAATCATACTTTTAAAGTAAAGGGGGGGGGGAAAGCGGAGAAAATGGCTGCCAGCTGAAAAGCGAAAGTGTGAATTCCAGACTCTTTTGCTACATGAAAAGAGAAAGTTTGTTGCTTCTTACTTAAACTTGACTATCTTGAGAAAAAGAATCAGTCCTGGAGAACTTGACACTGGATACATAATTTGTTTATTGGTGCATTCATTGAAGATTAGAAAGAAGAAATTAAATGACATTAAGAAAAACTGAACTAATGAAAGTGGCAAAGAGAAGGGCGTGGCAACAAAAGAAGGACATGATGATACCATGTATGGAATAGTTCCAGAATGAATTTTACAGAAGTTACAACTTTGATGACATTGAAATGAAAAAGAAATATATTTGGACAGATTGGTGAAAGATAATGGAATATACTATGTAACAAGAGAACAAAACATTATATTTGGATTGAAATAAATGTAATGGTTTCTGGGTGAATGAACAATGTTAGGAGATATTTCTTTTTTCCTTTTTTCTTTACTATGCTCTCTCTCTTTATCTTTTTCCTTTTTGTGTGTGCATGTGTATTCTTTTTCTATTTGTTTCCTTTCCCCTCTCTATTCTTTTTAACCTATTTGATTCTTTTTTCTGCTTTCTTTTCTCTCTCTTTCTTGTTATATTTCTATTCTCTTCCTCTCTCTTTTTGTTTTCTTTATTGTTGCTTTATTTTTCTTTATTGTAATTATTACTATTACTGCCATGACTCTCCCTTTTTTGATTACAATTACTATTTTTATATAAACCTATAAACAATTTGATTAAGAAATAAGAGCATGAATGATTGAAGAAAAATATGTTTATTGGATGCTCTAATGCCTTTTTAAAATTTGAATTCTTAATAAGCACTACTTTGATTTGATAATTTGGAAAAAAATGTTTTTTTTTTTTCTCTTTCTTTTGTAAGGCGTTGGATGCTGAAAGGAGCTATTTATAGATTTAATATTTATAGAAAATTGATTCCAAAGTTGTTTATGATATTGTTTTCTTTATTGAAAATAAGAAATAAGCATGGGATGGGAGAAAATTTAGGAGAGAATAAGAGATAAGATATTTGTTGAAATAGATATTTATTTTTAATTAGTAAGAGATATGGAGGAGAATAGATTGGAAAATAACATTGGTAACACATTTTGAAGTAATTTGAAGCTATAACAACTAATTGCTAT
>JANHZT010004387.1:69238-79241 GCA_032468215.1 Stegonotus admiraltiensis | reverse complement strand
AAGAAACAAATGTAGCAACGTTGCTTTCCTACAAAGATCCCAAGAGCCATTGCTGCTCTTTTAAGCCTTCTGGGAGGAGCCAATCATCTCCTGGCCTTATTCCCGAGTTGTCCTTTTTGCTTTAGCTGCTCTTGCCTAGCATGTGTGCACTAGGAACAGGCTCCTCCTGTTCCTCTGCCTCTCTGCTATCTGCCTCTGGAGGCTCCAGAGTCCGCGCATCACTCCTAGATGGCCCTGACCCCATCTCTGCCTCTGATGCAGAGCCCTCATCTGAGCATTCCCCAGACTTCAGGACTGGCTCATTGTCCTCCCCAGCCTCCACACTGTCCGACTCTGCTGTCAGCTCTGCAGGCAGCTGGTGGACAACAACAAAAGGCTCCAATGATGGAGCACCCACAACTTCGGAAGGCAAGGAGGCAGGCAATTGTTCCTTTGGAAATTTTGCATCAGGGTATGAGGAAGAAAGGGTGGGTACCTCTCTCATATTGCTAGGTTTATCACCGCTGTCAAAGCAATGCTACATTGGCTCCTATTCTGTTTCAGTCATATCAACGCAAGGTTTTAGAAGACTTGGTTCCTGTCTGCAACTTGCCTGCTTCGGTCCCAAGACCTGGTCTCCTGCGGGGGGCTCCCTTTCCATTTAACATCTCTTCTTGGAAGGGTATTTATTTCCTGAATGAATGCCCTCAAGACACGGGAGGTTACTAGAGACTAAACAGCCAGATTGCAAAAGCCTTTTTGTCTGGCACTTTAAAGAGAGTCTTTGCCAAGATTTATGTACATGTTTTGAGCTGGGCCCTTCAGGAGACACTGGGTCTAAAGACTGAGAAAATGAGGAAAATACCTTTGGCTGACTACGGGAGTTAACTGCCCTTGTGTTCTCAGTTTTCTCTGCTATATGTTTTCATTTTCCCAGTGTACGCCTGTTTTCCAGTCTCCCATGAAGTGATACCACCTGGTTGTTTCTGGGAACATTATAGCCTGCCAGTCAGAGGTTAACTACGCTTAGACCTTCCCTGATCCCTGCCGTGGTAAGTGGACAGCTTCCCCCTCACTCCTTATTTGCATGATTTCCTTTTCTGCAAAAGTGGTATGTCTTTCTCCAGGATCAGCCTTTTAGCTCCACAAGGCACTTGAGTTTACCATGTAAAAATATTAAGGAGACTTTCTGACTGTACTGGTGGATACTAGGATACTACTGGAGTGGAGATGTTTGCTTCTTTATGAGTCTTCCCACCTGGCAGAGCACCAATAGCCAATCAGAAGTTTCTATTGCTGGCTAGGCAACCAGAAAGAAATGCCTCACCATCCAAAGCACAAAATATTTCCCCTCTCTTGAAAAGAAGAGACATTATGTTCCTTTCAGTGTGACCAATCATCAAAATCCCCGTGCTGTCTCTATTTGGTCTTGATTCTTGATCCTGTCCTGGGATTCTGGAAGGTGGAAGCAAGGGCAAGTTGTGTTCTCTCCAAAGACTGCCAGGGACACCTGAAGTAACCCAAATTCACACAACACTAGCACTGCTGCAGTGACACCATAAAATTTGCCACAACCTTTTTGAAAGTGACAAGGAGAAGCCAGAACAAAACCAAAGACTGACAACAATAACAGACTATCCAGATGAAGGGAGGGGGGAAGGGTGAACACGGGCACGGGTGATGGTAACAGGGGTTAGGGACCACGAATAGGGCTATCCATCACTGGTGCTGGGTGTAGAGGGATTGTTATCAAGCTAGCCTATCTTTCCCCAATCTGGGTGGCAGTCCAGTCTCTTCTTGAAAGCTTCCAGTGATGAAGCTCCCATAAGATCTAAAGGCAACTTCTGTGCCATGGGTTGATTGTTCTCACTGTCAGAAAATTTCTCCTTATTTCCAGGTTGAATCTCTCCTTGTTCAGTTTCTATCCATTATTCCTTGTCTGGCCTTCAGGTGCTTTGGAAAATGGCTTGACCCCCTTCTGTCTGTGGCAGCCTCTCAAAGGGAAGATTGCTATCATGTCTCCCCTGGTCCTTCTCTTCACTAGACTAGCCCTGTCTAGGCTTGTGTTCTTCAAATATGTTGAGAAGATGACTCCTAATTCTTCTGTCATAACTTTTGCTTGAAATATCAGTTTAGACAATTCAGACAAGACAATTTTGAGATTAGATGCTTCTCTGAATGTGCCTTAGCACTTGGATTGTCATCCAAAAATCTGAACCCTAGGTATTATTTTTAAACTCTCCCATTGCGAAGGTGACACCAGGCCACTTTACTTTCTTCTGCATGATGCAGTCTCACACATTTGAAGTTTGAGGTCCTGTCTCTCCTTCATCTTCTTTGTTCTAGGCTTACTTTCTGAATATTTCAGTGGATGGCAGCACTGAACATACTTCAGCTTATTGTGGAAGTAAAGTGGCTTTAGAACTTGGATTGGAGGCCTCCTGGGAATGTTGAGGCTATTGATACAGTAGACTGGGAAGTCAAAATTTGGCAATGACCCCCAATGACTACTACCGAGAAGTCCATGATGCAAAATCAAAATATGAGGCTTCTCTGAAAGGTGAATTTACCACATTTCGGGTACAGAAAAACTCATATATTAAGAAAATTGAAATATTCTATAATAAAATGCATTATATTAGCATGCAGAAGAATAAAACCCATCACAGATCAATGTGGACACGAATCAATGCAAATACTAGCAAAACCAAAAAGGATTCATATATTCATACTCAGTTATCTATTATTTCTTCCATTTCTTTAAAAAAATAATTAAAGAAGAGAAGGTAAAGTATTTGCACAATGTATTCTCTTTGGTACTACAAGAAATTACATATTTTTATCCTTGTTTTTTTTAGAGACTCAACATTCCAATTATTTCTCTTTATACATCACTTTGCAGATTGTCAATGCCTTCTTAAAATATGCCCACAGTAATACTTAAAATGTAATCTAACTAAACAATAATAGGAGAGTGTTAATAAGCCCATGTAATGTTTTCCAGAATTGGATTGATTTTTGTAGCACACATATTGGCCTTATTTGCATGAATTTGTCATATATATGGATGACTACGTTGTTTTTGTCATATAGGAATACCAAGCTGGACTTTCTCATCCTAATGTTAATGTCTAAGAGCAGAATGTAATGTTTGCTTCTCTTTAATTTAATTTTATTGATTTGGGCCTTGTGATTTAGCCTGTATAGTCATTCTATTATTTGTGACATCTACAGATTTAACAAATATCTCCTTTCTGCCTTTATCCAGGTAATTTATTAAAACATCAATGAACACATTGCCCCCAAGAACCATAGTAACTATACAAAGTTGATGCAGAATTATTAATAATCTCTTACAGAGTATACTTACTCTGTGGATTAAATTCAGCTGTGGATTTACCTAAATAGTAGAAACATTCAATTTATTTTATTATTTTAGTTATTATTTATTTATTTATTTATTTAAATTTATATACCGCCCTTCTCCCGGAGGACTCAGGGCAGTGAACAGCCAAAAGTAAAACACACAAAATATAAAATTTAAAAGCAGTTTAAAACATATTAAACAATTTTGGCCCACTACAATTAAAACACCCCTTTTTAAAATTCAGATTAAAATTAAGCAATTAAAAAATTAGGCCAGCCCGGCTTGTTGAAATAAAAAAATCTTGAGGGCACGGTGGAAAGTGGGTAAATCTGGAATCCTCTGTATCTCCAGGGGCAGCTCGTTCCAGAGGGCAGGTGCCCCTACAGAGAAGGCTCTCCCCCTGGAGGCCGCCAGTCGACATTGTTTGACCGACGGCACCCCGAGGAGCCCCTCTGTGAGAGCGTACTGGCCGGTCGGAGTTTTGTCAACAATGGTCTAACGTGAAAGTCTTTCAACTGCTTTGCTGGAATCAAAGTTCACAAAGCATAGTAATGATGATCCACTGTGCTGACTCCCAGTAATTCATGGGTTGTTTTTCAGATTTCACAAACCAACCATTTGAGAATGTTGCCTCACATTATTATTGGGCTAACCAACTTATTGCTTCTTGTTTGTTTGTTTGTTTGTTTGTTTATTTATTTATTTATTTGTCACATTTTTATGCCACCCAACTCCGGAGGGACTCTGGGCGGCTTACAACAGAGAATGAAACAATGTGAACAATATCCCATATAAAAGTTTAAAAGAAAACATTAAAACCTATACACTCCAATTCGTGGCCGGGTCTCGCAAGATCACTGTCAAAAAAGCATAGAGAGTGATTAGTTGGAGCTATATTTATATTCTTCAGCATTTTACTAGAGTTACCAATATTGGTGTGCAAAACCTGTGGTGACCAGATCGTGGCAGTAAAAACATTTTCTGCATCTCCTTGTATCATCTAATGGTCTTCTGTATTTTTGAAATCAGAATCTAGTAGCCTTAATTTTATTTTTTGAAGAATTTCAGTCCCTCCTAAAGTTTTTGATCTCCTGAACCATTTTTCTTTATTTCCAATTGTGCCCTTTGCGTGATTTTATAAAATTCTTCTATGGTGCTTTGCCATTTCAGCTTCGCGTGGTACAGTCATTCAGACAGAGAGACCTTGACTAAGAGGTGATTGTCAGCATTCCAAGTAATGCACCCATTCAGAACAGAACTCCGAGGCAGGTAGATTCCTCAAAGAACAATTTATTGGATACATCATATTGGCACCACTGGTGAAAACCTACTCTGAAAGTTCCCCCAGTTTTCACATAATTAAAAAGTGAAAGTTTTCCTCTTCCCCCAAGTCATCAGTCACATCGTCCAATAGAGGTGCTGGCCAGTTGCTTGGTTACTCCACTCCTCCTCTCCCAGCCACCTGTTGGAATGACCTTGGTTCCCACAGGAAAACTTTTTGTTTGCAAAGCCCCAGCTAACTATTCCCCTTCCCTGTCCCCTCTTCTGCCTTCTGGCAACCCTGAAGCCACAAAGATGGCCTCAGCCAGGTTTGCTTCAAGGTTGACAGTGATATTGGGTAAGAAATTGTAAGCAGTTCAAGTGTCACTGAATACTCCATGAAGTTGGCTCCCTATTTAGCTGGTGGGTCTCTTAAAGTCTTTTCTCCTTCCAAAATGATCTTCTCGGTGGCACTTTCTTGCAATTTTCAGCCCCTTCAATGGTTTTTAAACTGAAAAAATGTGGCTATAGAGCAAGTCCATGGTGTTTGGGGGATTGTGTTCTCTCTTCCCCATGCCCTTGCTAATTATAAACATTCTCTGTAGCTAATTTCCAAACAGCTTTTTCCTGAATCTTTAAATGTGAGTTTTCAAAGTTGTCTTGCTAGTCTGTGGTTTTTATAGGGACTGTTTTTATAATCCATTGTTGGAAAGAAAGAGAAGAAGAAGAAGAGGGGGGAGAAATGGACGGCGTGGATCCAAACATGAGTCTTCCAGCTTTCTAGATCTTAAATTAGATTGATGAACATAAACACTCCGACTGGAGCATTTTCCAACTCAATTGCAATTATCCTGGAAATGGTCTACAATTACCAGCAACCCTCTGGAAGCTAAAAATTATCTTCTTAGGTTCTCCTCCCAATGGGTCAACTGTGAAAATGTCATTTGCTTATGAAACACAGCTAGTACACTCCATTCACCAAGCCTACACAACAAATGAAATCAAAGAAGCGCATGTGAAGATCTGCCCTGCTGGATTTGTATGAATATTGAAATATTGATACAATAAGTCATAAATACTGTATAAAAATGTGTCAATCATCTCATGAAAGAATGCAATAAAGCAGTGAGTCAAAAAAAGGCAGGCAGAGGCTGGCAAAATTCCTTCCCCAGGAAAAATTACAACATTTACTAGAAAAAAAAAGGCAAGTAAAGATTTAATAGAAGTATATACAATTATGCATCATGTCGTGAAACTAGATACAGAGAAATCTCATGTTCTATTGTTGAACACAATTCTTGGAGATTTAATAGGCAACTACATGTAGTTTTCTTGGTGGTAATATGTCATGGTTGACAATTGACCTCTTCTAGCTTTTTTTCTTTTTTTGACTTTCCAGTTTAACTTGTAGCCTTGGTGATCTCTGTTCAAGTGCTAAGAAGACTTGAGTCTACTTAGTTTCTGAGCCTAAACAACATCGACTACAGTATGTACTTGTTGATGGACTGTCCAATATAGTTCACCCATGTGCAACAAAACACTTTTGTCCACAAGGTGTATTTCCACTGGATATAGTGATATCTACAATAGCTGTAATCGTATGAAAAGGCATTTAACGAACTTAAGAGAAGTGAACGTGATCCCAACCATTGATATGGTACCTCTGGTATTAAACTCCTCTCAGTAAATTGCAGGGCCATCTGGAGGACCTCATCCTAGGAGAGGTCTATATATGCTATGACTAAGTGTCACTAAGTGTCAAACACTGATTTGATGGCACAAAATCTACATTAGTTCCAGGGGTGGGTTCTACTTACCTTTACTACCAGTTTTCAATGGGGCCCGCGCTCTCTCTTCTGTGCATGTGCAGAAACGTTCTGATGATGTCAGGATCAGTGGGCGGAGCCTCCCGCCAGTTTTACTACTTTTTCTATAGAACTGGTGCGAAACGGGGGCAACCCATCACCGATAAGTTCCTGGGAAACATTAAAAAGAGAGGGCTACTGCCATTATAAACTGCCTGATGGCTTTTCAGAAACACGTATGAGAACTATAATATTGGACAAATGTTTGGGTTCAATATAACTTGCAAAAGGTTTTTTTTAAAAAAAATAATAATTAAATAATTAAAAAAATTCTTATGTTCATGCAAAGATTTGGCTATGGGGGAAAGTCAGGATAATAGCATTGCCCAAAACCTATGGCAAAAACAAACCTTTAATTTTTAATTAGGACTGAAGGTACCAACCCCCCCCCCCCCCTGTTTCTTACCTTTAAAATCAGTTATTTAGCCAGTATGACTTCTTGTGTTATTATTCAGATAGTCCGTCTTGGTGGAGTTAGTATACAGAATTTCACACAAAAATTCAAAATATAGCCTCCAACGATGGTTTATCATTCCTGGCATATCTGTCACGGAGTGATTGAATTTACCAAATATTATCCAATTAGGACTAGAGAGAATTAACAATCATCAGAGATTGGTTAAAAGGAGACCAGTAATTCATATAATAGGCAGTTTTCTTGAGGAATGGAGATTTTAACTTTTGGATTAATTTATTTCCCTTATACATTGGCAAATTACTTTCTTACCATTTTAGACTTCTTACTTACTATCCTTTTTGGAAAGGATTGTCCTCAGATTATCAACAAGTATCTAGAGCAGTGTTTCTTAACCTCAGCCATTTTAAGAGATATGAACTTCAACTCCCAGAATTCCCCAGCTCACCCAGCTGGCTGGGGAATCCTGGGAGTTGACATCCACACTTCTTAAAATGGCCGAGGTTGAGAAACATTGCCCTAAAGTCACAGAATCACAGAATGTATAAATTGGAAGGAACCGTCTATATCATCTAGATCAACCCACATCTTAGTGCAGTAATTCACAAAGAATTACCTATCAACCCCCATTAAAAACATCTCCAGAAAGGTGACCATTACTCTGGCAAAGTGTTCCATTGCTCTTACCATCATGAAACCCTCCTTTCTTTAATTTCAAAATTGATCCTTGTTGATCCACTCAGTTCCACCAGAGAACAGATCTTTCTCTCACACCCGATAACCTTTTACATTTTTGTAGCCTGCTATCATATCTTCCCTCAAGTCTTTTCTTTATAAGCTAAACAGGCCCTGGTCCTGTGACTGTTCCTCAAAGAGCTTAGTTTCCAGATTCCTTATCTTCCTGGAAGCTTTCCTCTCAACTCACTGTAACTTATCCATGCCCCTTTGAACAGGATTCAGGAATCCAAATGCAATCTAACTATCACAATACAACATAGTTACTTTGAAAAACGTTTCCTGACTTTGGATTGTCATGTGAGATAATGATTTAGAGCAAGGATTTAGGAGTTGTTGTTTCCTTCTCCCTCTCCAACGGTTCTTCATTTTGTTTCATGTCTTTTAGATTGGAACACTGAAACCATAACTTATATTACCATTGATTGCTTGGTCTGTTCCAGCATAACAATGTAGTAAATTTGCTGTAAGTAAGAATTAGAATTAGAATTAGAATTATTTTTTATTGGCCAAGTATGATTGGATACACAAGGAATTTGTCTTTGGTACATATGCTCTCAATGTACATAAAGAAAAAATAACATATATTCCTCAAGAATCATAAGATACAACACTTAGTGATAGTCATAGGATACTAATAAGCAATCAAATCATACTAGGAAACAATAAAAACAATATAAGTTGTAAAGATTCAAGCAACATGGATATAGCCATAAGTGAGACGAGATAGGTACTAGTAAGGATGAGAAGAAGAATAGTAATACAGTCTTAGTAGTTAATTTGATAGTGTTGTGGGACTTAGTTGTTTAGCAGAGTGATGGCATTCAGGAAAAACCTGTCCTTGTGTCTCGTTGCAAGTCAGATATGCTACTTCTGCAGAGCTACAGTATTGTTGGTGAATGTCAATAAGAGAAGTATAGAAAATTGACAATAATGGAACGTGTTCTACACCTCTCATTGTGTAGCATTCAAGGTCACCCTGTGCAGTTGAGTTAGAGGGCAATAGGGAGGATTGCTGCTAAGAAGTAGTTCTTTAGATAGTATGAAACCTTTTGCTGGCTGGGGAATTCTGGAAACTGAAGTCCACATAACTTCAAGTTGCCAAGATTGAGTAACATGCCGAGTAGAGGATAATGGTTTGGCATAGGAGGGTCTGAGGACCAGTGGCAGGCAGATAGTATGTCTAAGAAGGACTAGTATCCAATTTACAGAAAAAGAGATGAGATGAGCCTGAAATAAAACAAATAAATTAAACTATACCTTTCTTCATAGAAAAATAACAAACTGGGGAGGCCAGCTTTGATACAGGGATTGGTAAGAAATTGAGTGACTACACATTTGCATTGGTAATTTACCCCTCAAATTGATATTTTCAAACTGTTGCATTGTGGTTTAATGAGACATATATATTTTGGAAAACTATAGACAAAAATGTCTATATTAAAGATAAGGAATCAGTAAACAACTGACTGGGAATAAATGAATGCAAAAAAGATGCAAACCGAGAAAATAATATTATATAAAATGGAATATATGTTTGGGCATAGAAATATACTGAAATGCATAGATGTGTGTCACATAGATAGGTCTTGAAATATAGTAAAGTCTCCATTTAATGGACACAATTTGCTAGACCTCAGATGCAGCTAATTAAATTTCCATCTAAACTGTTGCATCAGAAGAAGTCTGGACAAATTGCGATAAATTTATTTTTATTTCACCTTAATTCCGTGACATCTCCAGTGATAACCATCCTTTGCGTACATCATGAAACAAATGGTGCAAATTACATTATTTCCAGCAAATTGTGTCAATTGCCTTATGACATCATAGCCCAGATGAGGCAGACTGATGTAATGATCTATGTTCAGATTTAACAGACAATTAGAAATAAGAGCACGCCCCTTTCCTTCAAAAAAGTCTGATAAAAAAAGTTTGAGTATTATTTTCCTACTGAGTTGGTGTACCCTGTTCTTGTGGTCAGCAGAATGAGAATTTTGATTTTTTTTCCCCCTGGAACAGCAATTATTTTCATCCAGATAGACTATTTGAATCACTACTCCTTTTGAGCACTGCAATTTCCTTTCCTATTTCTGTCAAAGAAACATTGTAAAATATCACAGCTCACCTACCCCGCTAGTTTAGACCCTGCTGCTAGTTTATTTATTTATTTATTTATTGGTTCAATGTTTTATGCTGCCGTTCTCCGGAGACTCAGGGCGGCTTACAATGCGTTAAGCAATAGCCTTAGAATTAATACTTTTGCATATACCTGCTTGGTAGGGCTTTCGGCTCCCCCTAAGCAGTGTTCTTTTTTATACAAAGTCAGCTTATTGACCCCACAATCCGGGTCCTCATTTTACCTACCTCGAAAGGATGGAA
>JANHZT010004386.1:93822-104481 GCA_032468215.1 Stegonotus admiraltiensis | reverse complement strand
GGAAATATAATATTCTGCCTTTTAATATTTCCTAAAATTTGATTCTGTGACTCAAGTGGGTGCTAACTTCCTACAATACTTTGTGTGTATAGCAAAACCGCCTTAATCTGAAGCTCAGTGAACAGTTATTTATGTAATTTATTGAATTTGGATGTTCATGTGGATGTCACACACTTAATTTGTGTGGAAATGGTCTTTGGGTCTCTGCCGCACATGCATGGGGGTGAGATGTGTGCAGAGGGGTCACGTGCATATGCGCAAGGGTGTGCGGGGGGCACGCACATGCATGGGGGGGCAGGGGACCCATATTAGTCTTATTCCAGCATTTAATAATCCTCTTGGCGGCCCTGCTTGCCAGTTAACATAAATGGTGGCAACCTACCAAATAAAAGCTGCACTGTTGCCTCAAGTGCTTATCCCTTGGCTTAGCTTTTAAAAAGGTCCTGGGACTGCCCGATGACTAAAAGGAAGAATTTAGGATGGGAGGATCTGATCTGGGAGAAAACAGCCCACTAGTTTCATTTCTTTTCAAGCTTCTTCTTGTTTTTCAGGAAGCTATTGTACAGCAGGAGCTACTTAACTCTGTTTAAAAGAAGCATTTTCTTTCCCTACACTTCACTGTACTGATCATCAACCTCTTGCTGAGGGGTCAAAGAGGGGTAAATGCAACATAACAGAGTTCCAGTGACAAACAGGATGATGTTAAATGCTTCACATTGCAGCTGTATTTAAAAGGAAATTAAAAGGGGTTATCACACAGTGATTATATCTTAAAAGAACAAAAATAATTGTGAGTATATAAAATCTAAATTGGATTGTATTTAAATATATGTAAATTTGATTGAACTTGAAATTTAATCTCAAAAGCTGCATTTTAATTCAGTCATATGCATCCCATTTCTCCTTTTCAGTCAAAAGCTAATTAGTTATTTGGAGGCTGTAGCTGACAGATTTTGTTCAGAATTTTACAAATGGGTTATCACATTTCATGACTTTTGAAAAATATTTTCCAGAAAGATAAAGAGCTATAAATAAATATTGAGTGCATTGCATAGTTGCTGCCACAAAAAACAAAGTGTTTCCAGTACAATGAATGTGTAGATCATGTTCAGTTTTCTGTTTGAAGTTTTAAAATAATTTTGTTCTCATTTTGATTGGGCCACATGCCAGAAGCCACAGCCACTCAGTCTTGGATGGGTTGAGCCTGAGCCTGTTCCTCCCCATCCAGATAGGATGGGGATTTATTTGGGATATATCAGGCTGTGCTCATGAATCTTCCATCAGGCAGACTTGAGTTCCACAGCTTAATCTCTGATTTGTCCTTTTTTGTTTTTGTTTTGTACTGTAATTGCTTCCTGGATTTTTAATTTTTCTGCTTCTCCTCATTTTTTCTTTCTTGCCTGTTTTGCCTGCTATAACAGTGAGCCTGTATTATATTTATAAATTAGCCTAGTGCTTAATCCAAAGTTTTAGAACTTGATCAGATATAAGATGCCATGGTCACTATGCCTCTCTCTCATTGTGGTGCAGCTGCTACAAAATATTCAGTTTCCATGAGTTGTGTTGTGCACATCTACTCATTTTGTATACCAACCAGGGGTTTTGGTGATGGATAATCAAATCAATCAAGAAGCCAGAGAGACACAAATCTATAGTAAACCATGGCTTTCCTCTCTGACTTCTTTAAACTGGAATTAGTGCTGTGCAAAGGTTTGATTTGGAAATTCCATTCAAAGCCTATTCAATCAAATCTCTGAATTAAATTGACTTTCTAAATCCAATCAATAGAGACTGAAACATGACTTGTAAATTAACTGTGCACTTCACCTCTATTGACACAAAAAATTTACAGGGCTTCTCCTTTTTCAAGGAATCAAACAGTTAATTATACAATAGATCTTTTTTGGAACCGACATAATAAATCCAGACAAGATTTTCAGTTTAAGAAACCATTGTTGTTATTGTTTATTGTTATTTCCAGCAGAACTGTACTCTGATTTTATGTAAATACTATGTGGAATGGGGCAGAGGCAGGTTTCAAAACTCGTCACTACTGGTTTGCTCGTGAGTGCATGTGTGCAAGCACAGAAGCATCCGGGTGGTGGGCAAAGCCTCCTGCCGCCCCTGCTATCGGTTCGCCCAATCTGGGGCAAACCAGTAGCAACCCACCACTGGAATGGGGTGATTTGGGATGATTTTAATTCAGTAAGAACAAGACAATATTGTCCAACTGACTGCATCTCTGGTGAAGCTCACTCTACCCACTTCTAGCTAAGCAGGCTGAATGGTATTGTACTGAGTGACAAAAAGTGATTGCTTATTAATTTGAATTTATAGATGGATGTTCATGTAATTCAGGTAGTTCTTGACTTGTAACAGTTCATTTAGTTCATTTCAGTTCATTTCATAGCCTGACTTATGATCATTTTTCACACTTATGACTTTTGCAGCATCCCCATGATCATGTGATCAAAATTCAGATGGTTGGCAACTGGTTCATACTTATGACTGTTGCTGTGTCCCATAGTCATGTGATCACCTTTTGCAACCTTCTGACTAGCAAAATCAATGAGAAAGTCAGATTCACTTAACAACCAGATTACTAATTTATCAATGATAAATTTGAGTGATTCACTCAACAACTGTGGCAAGGGAGATTGTAAAATGGGGCAAAAGTCACTTAACAAACATCCCACATAACAACAGACATTTTGGGCTCAGTTGTGGTCATAAGTCAAGGACTGCCTGTACTTTGACATAGAGATTGAGTATTGAATTAAAGAAATAACAGGTGAACTTTGTGTGATCAATTACCTCAAACCAGGGGTGGGTTCTACTTACCTTTACTACTGGTTCACAATGGGATCACACACATGTGCTCTATTTGCTCACGCACATGCCTTGCTTCTGCACATGCTCAGATCGCTGATGATGACATCCAGGGCGGTGGGCGGGGCCTCCTGCCGGTTTTACTACTGGTTCTTGCGAACTGGTCTGAACCGGAGTCAGCCCACCACTGCCTCAGACCCATCAAGTTAAATGATGGCCATACCACCAAAATACTGGGTGTAACCATCAAAGACGTACTCTTTCTAATGTGCATCATACCTTAGACACATATAAAAAGCTTCAGTTGCCCAGTTTAGACTGTCATTTTGATATCATTAATGAAGCCTATGGATTCTCTTACTTCATTAACAGCCATTTGGATGAATGATGACCCTGTGGGCAAAGGGCAAATGAAGGAGGTGGAGAGACAGATTTATACTTGTATAGTATATTCACAGTTTTCATCTGCAGACTTCATTTTATTGTCCCCAGGGATCTTTACATTTTGGCTCTATTGACTTATGTATATGTGTGAGTGTGTTACTCTGTTAACCTGTTCTGTGGCTCAGTTCAGCTGCACTAAGGAATTAGAAATTCCACTGTGAAAACACACCGAACGAATGATGAGCTAAAAACCAAGGTACTGATTTCTATGAAACTTGGCACATTTAATCCCTTTGTAATGGTCTAGCAAGCCTGAAAAATTCATCCTGTTCTGTTGAGATGAGTAAATGTTTTCTGGGGAAGGAAAGTTTGGCTGTTTTCCAAGTCAAAAATTTGGTTGTGAAACAAGTCATGTGGTCCTTGCCCAGTTCTATTTTCAGCACTTTGTTTTCAGACTATAAATTCTGCTGTGATAAAGGACAGGATATTTTGTGTACCATAGAATCATAGAATTTTTGATTAATTTAAGAATATTTATCTAAACAATTCTCTCTCTCTCTGTGTGTGTGTGTATGTCTATGTTTGTGCACATATGCATGTATTGATATTGTTATAACCTGATTAGGAAATTATTACTGTCTCTTCCCACTCATTTCCCTTGGGAAACTGAATGCATGATGCTTTTGAAAAAGGGAAGAGATAGTACAATATTTAGTGCTGACAAGATATTAAATACTATCCTCAGTAATATGGTCAAAATGCTACAGCTGCTTATTGACTGGTACTAGAAATTATTTCTTATCACACTTATACAGTGGTTCACTTAATTGGCCAATAGTATCATTAGTGTTGTTCCAACTACTAATTTTGCATTATAAAGCCTTAAATGGTATAGTACCTTGGTATCAGCAAGCCAGCCTACTGGCTAGGAGTCTTCCTGTTGAACCTAGGCTGCCAAGTTGGCAGAGACTTTTGGCCATAAACTTGCTATTTAACATCTGACCAAGTTTAGGGTAAGAGTGGCCTAACCCTTCTTTTGGGATTCAACATGAGGTGTAGATTTTAGAATCAAGAATAGACTATCTTTGAAGGCAGCCTTTTCTAGAGGGTCATCTGGAAGTGATTGGTTAGTTTTATTATAGTTTATTTGCTTCATTTGCTATTAATTATTGGTTTTTATTGGCATGTATACTGCATGATTTTTATTCTATATTATTGCACCTGGTTGCGCAGCAGACTAAACTAATGTTAAAAATAGCATTTAGCTTCCAGCTGCCTGCAATTACTGCGAGTTCAATTCTCACCAGGCTCAAGGTTGACTCAGCCTTCCACCCTTTCAAGGTAGGTAAAATGAGGACCCGGTTTGTGGGGGCAATAAGCTGACTTTGTATAAAAAAGAACACCGCTTGGGGAGGCCCCAAAAAGCCCTACTAAGCAGGTATATACAAAAGTATGAAGGCTACTGCTTAATGCATTATAAGCCATCCTGAGTCTCCGGAGAAGGGTGGCATATAAATCAAACTAATAAATAATAAACATATTACTATATTCAACATGTTGTTTCAGGCAGTCCAACTTTGGTGGCAGATGAATTTGATTTTTTATTTAAAAAAAAACCATCAAGGCATAACTGTGATATCAAGTTCTCATTGTCATAGCCAGAAGATTAGAAACTTCTGAGTATTATCTTTTTTTTTTTAAAGGGTTTTGAGAGAGAGGTTTAGATTGCCTTACGGAAGCCTTAGATGAAATTGTTGGATCATGTTTAATGCTAGAAAAGCAAAGAAACAAATCTGAAATGAAATTGCAATGCATAGTAATATACCAAACAACCATACATCATAATTATATGTAGCATAAAATTTGAACAAGGCTTTATATAGAGACACACCTGTTATATAGTCTGTTAATAATATTATTAAGAATTGATATAATGCCCTAAACTTTTCCAGTTTTTAAAAATTAAAATAACAATTATAGTATTAAATCTGGCAGGTTATGTTTTCATTAAGATAAGCTACTTATCCATAATTAGAAAAATAATTCTTCCAACATTCTTTAACTATAATTTTGTATTCTTCCAGTTCATTATTATTATTTTGCAACCATATTAATTTTCATATAATTCCCATGAAATATTACTTCAGTTATGAAGCAGATTTTCCTTGGAAATATTCCAAAATACTTGACACTATCATGGTTGTCCAGATAGCAGCTTTGATCACACTGGTATGGCCAGTGTGATCCTTCTTGTGGATGCCATAGTGATCCTCAATCAGAAGGGGATTTTTGTTTTCAAATACAAACGAAATACGAATACAAATTCAACTAAATACAAATTCAACCAATTTCAAATACAAACCAAATACCTTATTAACTTGAAAAGAAATCCATGTGCTCCACTAAATAAGGAATGATTCTTATCTTGTCACATACATTCATTCATTCATACATACACACACACACCCACACACATATACATACTAATTCAAGGTATTGAAGGATAAATTAGATAATTCTCCATTATTTCCTACAATGTAAGTTATTTTTTCATAACATGATGGGACTACAAGTGTAGAATCCCTTTTTATGGGAAACATGATCCAGATCTGACTTGTAGTGGGTGATGTTCAAAGGAGAGGAGCATTTCTTGCTGCCAGAGGTGATTCTATTTTCCTGATAAAGATTAGATCTGGCATCTAGAAGAAGTAGCAAAACCATAAATATTATTCGATTTAGAAGATGCAATATGTATCCATTGCCTATATTGTTCAACTCTGTTAAGCATAAAGGTATTGAAACACAAGTTGACTTTCTATGATACCCTAGCCAGGTGTTATGTAATCATATTTTCATAATTGTTTAATAATCTTTCAGAAAAAGCATAGACCAAGCTTTTTTTGCAATTTGGGGTGGACAAAAGGAAAAGTGTTAACCAGAAAGATTGAATAATGGGTTTGGAAGGAAGTGTTAAAAACTATGTGAACTGGTTATGTACTGCTAGTAGCACAAAGACCATTAAAATATATAGAGTGAAAAAAGGGAAAGGATTGCAGTTCTTGTAATAATGATTGTGGTTCTTACAATGACCACTGGAAAAGAATCATCCAGAGAGGGGTAAAAAGACAAAAGGAGCTAGTTTTCTGACAATAACCTGCTTTTCTTCTGCAGATTATATCTCTATGTGTTAAAGATACAATTTTATATGTATATGGCTTTTTTCATGGATCAGTGTATAAAATCTATGCAATATGTGACCAATATTAAGTTCCAGTCTTAAAACATCTAGTTAGACTAGAAGAAGGAGAACTTGCTTCCTACACCATTCTAAACTATGACTTATTTAAGCATGGTTTCATGAATAAACTACTACTGGCTATGTTCTCATAATATATTAAGCAAGAATTCAGTAAACTGCATTATAATTTCCAATTATGTAGAATTTAACCTGGTATTTGACAGACTGGATTTAAAACTTCTAGAAGACAATGCACTGTGAAGAAAATAATTGTTAAAATATGCTGGTAGTCATTCATGATAACTGCCATTTAAGCTACATATGATGTAAGAAATATCTTTCCTTTGCTGGATCACAAATGCAGGAACGATACTTATATGCCTGTTTCAGGGGTGGGTTCCACTTACCTTTACTACTGGTTCACAGCGGGAGCACGTGTGCTTCTGCACATGCACAAATCACCCATGATAACATTGTGGCAGGTGGGTGGAGCCTTCCACCGGTTTTACTACCAGTTCTATAGAACCGGACTGAACTGGGAGCAACCTACCACTGGCCTGTTTCCTCTATATTTCTCAATAATGGGTAGCCTTTGTCGAATATCACAGGGAAGCAAAAAAGATATCAAATATGATTATAAGCAGTCACTCAAAGAAAGTTGCATACTGCATGTCACATACAGCTTATGCTCAGAGCCCCACCATAACAATTTGAGTCAGGAAACTCAAATGATATCTCCTTGCTGTTTTGCTTGTACCCAAGTACAATTTTATTGCCTTCTGCGTGGAAAAGTTGTGTGGTCTATTAGCAGCCATTATAGGAAGTGTAAGAGTATTCCAGAGCAGCACAACATTTGAGTGGATCAGTTCTCATGTTTGCACATATATTCCAGAACAGCTCGGCAATGAACTTTGCTGAAGAAGATCCTGAAAGAGCTTTCAGTTCTTCACCCAGATCTCTCACAACATTGCAGCACATGTCATTTTGTTGTCAACACTGCCTCCCATGCCCTGGGCTGTTGCTGTAGGTCTTCTTCAGATACATCAGAGAATTTGGGAATATTGCATGTCATCCCATAAAAAACTATAGTGTTCTTTAAGCGGTAGAAAACATTCTTCAGCTGACTGTATTGCACATTCCAGCACCTGGTTAAAGAATTCAACTTTGTATTGTTGCTTGCGGTAGCTCATGGGACTATCCTATGCTTCAGAAACACTTATATTCTTGAATGGGTGGAAAAATAGCCTCAGGGTGAAATTCTTCTGTCAGGTTCTATACATACTTCATAGCATTTTTAAACCTCTCTTCTGACTGTAGATTGTAGGCATTTCTTTGTTTGGACCTGTTGTTTCAGATATCAAGATCAATATCTTGCTTACATTTTTTAATCCAAACATTATGTCATACTACAACAGTAGGTCACCAAAAATGTGAAGTTGTGTATATTTCTGGGGATTTCATTTCCTTCTCAAAACATTATCATCTACAATGATAACTAGTGCATTAAATATTTCCCAGTTTTGGGTTTGATGGTCTTTATTACTTCTGCCCTGCTTTTCCATCATGTCACGCTCAGTGATTTCAGAGAGGGTGTCCTTGGATGATGCCTCAAAATTTACCATCAATAAATTAATGTAGAGGGGGAAAAACAAAGATGCTTGAATTAGATTTGAAATAATTCAACAGCTCACTAGAAGATAGTGGAGCATTACTGACCGCGAAGTTTAGTGAATGAAAAAGTACATGTGGCAAAAAATGTTTGAGGATTGAAGTCATGTACTCGTATCTGCATTCCTCTGTTATTTCCTTTCAGGTTGATACCTTTATCATAACCTTGAAATTGAACGTCTGGTAACACAATTCCCATATTTTCCAGGTTTCTAAAAAAGCTCTTTTTCATATTGGCTCCTATAAGTGTTATCAATGTCAGTTGATGTAGTGCAGCAAATGCTCTCTAACAATCACTATTGCATGGACATTTTCACTTTTTTCCGTTATTGTTACAAAAAGTGCCATTAAAGCAATTTGTTCTTTATGGCTGGTGTCAGATGTGTAGTTCAGAATAACAGTGTAATTTCTTGCTGACTTCAGATCTGCCACAATCTTCTATTTGACTTTTGGTGCTAGTAAATGTGTAATTATGTTTTGAATCATTTTTCACAGGTGTGTAGATTTCTTGGTGGATGACTCTTCTCAGATGTTCCTGGAGTACAACAACAAATTCAGCCCTCAGCTACACATTTTAAAAAAAGATTCAATTGCTCCAGCTGATCTGGGTGCCACACAATGCTACATTTTAGGAGTAAGAAACTGAACAATGGCAATTTTTGAGCCCTTTCCTGTAATCTTCTTTTGATGCTGATTACCTTTGTTAGCTTTAATTTTTGTCCCCCTTTAAGCATGTTGCACCTACCTATGTAATGTTCTCTGGTGATCTGCAGTTATTTGGCCAAATTTGGCAGCTATCTGGCCAATTTTTTCCAATCCAGTATTCCTATAAAATCAAATATAGATGGGATGCTCATCTGGACCTTATCATACTCAGATGACAGATTAAATGAATACAACATAAAGTAATGTGGCTTCACATGTAGAACTTAGTCAGATTGACTGACTCTTACTCTTAACACAATGAAAGAAACATGAAAAATCATAACCAGTTTTCTAAACCCTTATCTATTTCAGGGCTTTGCTCTAAAGTGGCGTTAGGTTACCTGTAGCCCATATGCAACCCAGAACCAATTTGTGGACTGTAAAGTAGGTGGAAGCCAAAACATTAAGACCTTTGGGTTTTTAGGCAACACAATTAATACCCAAAGTATTGATTTTGGCTCCCAATTCTGCTCCAGTAAAGAATAGTAACAATGACCTTCTGGAAATGTTGCCCTTACTCAACCAGTACTGTGAACCAGTTGTTTTGATATGATATGGTTGGATAACTAACTAACTAACTAACTAACTAACTAACTAACTAACTAATAAACAAACAAACAAATAAGGGTCATAAAATCCTGTTCAAAGAGAGAACTGGGACTAAGACAATGTGCTGTTTTTAGTATATGCCCAAACCAAGTGGTTTCTTTCAAGATGAGATGCTATGGCTGCCACTGTACTATGATTTACCTGGAAAACCTGAAAATAGTCATATTGATGAACAATGAAGGTGGGCATGAGTGGCTGTGGAAGAAGGAGAAATTGAAGGAAGACATCACTTGACAGTAACAAATCTTACTTGACTATTCTGCTTAAAGGTTTCAGAATTTTACTGTGTCACATGTCCTTTTTAACTGGAGTTGCCAGGGATTATCCCTAGGACCATCAGCATGAATAAAAATTGGTTCTTGTATTCCCCAGCAGTTATTTTCTTACTATTCCCATTTTGAAGTGGCATTCTACCATTTCATTCTACCCTGTATAGAACACCCTTTGATTATACCATCTGAGGTTAATTTTGGTGGAAACAGGATAAGATTGGGCAGTTATGACTATGTTAACTTTGCTAAAATGAGGTCCTATCCTTGAAACAAAACAAAGAAACAAGAAAGGAGGAAAAAGACCTGCTGAGAAAAATCTTCTAACTATTTTGATGAGATGAATATTAACTGTGAGCTGAAAATAAAGCTCAAGTAGGACAGAATTACACAATGCATTGTAAACCCCGAATGCTGGGTTTTTTTTTTTTTAAATGTGCTTGAACATTTTGTGGTTATTACATGGATTGCCTGCATGAAATTAGGTTTTCCCACTTCCAAATAAATGACTCTCAATTCAGATAGAACATTTTCACCATTCTCCTTCCACAAAAGGCTATTATCTGGAATCTATTTTAAAAAACTCTCTCTTTTTTTGTTAGTTATAACAGAGGCAATGAGAGAGTAATCTGCCTTACTTGAAAATCTAAGAAATCTTTGAGTAAGGTCAAATACAACTTTGGTCCTATAAGAAATAAAAGTAATTGGAGTAGTTTACTGGCTCTATTGTGTATGATATATGAACGCATAATCCTCTGTAGCACAGCAGTCAATTGAGCCACTAGTATAGTAGATGATTGCTCCAGCCAACATATTTGGGATCTATACAATAAACTACTGAATGCTGAGGGAAGTATTATAAATCATTGCTATGCTTATTTTAAAAGATTGGCACATGCCAGTAGAGCAGTGATGGCGAACCTTTTTGCCATTGCGTGCCAAAAGCGGGGGGAGTGC
>JANHZT010004386.1:76321-88327 GCA_032468215.1 Stegonotus admiraltiensis | reverse complement strand
GGGCCCCCCTAAGCGGTGTTCTTTTTTATACAAAGTCAGCTTATTGCCCCCACAATCCGGGTCCTCATTTTACCTACTTCAAAAGGATGGAAGGCTGAGTCAACCTTGAGCCTGGTGACATTTGAACTTGCAGTAATTGCAGGCAGCTGTGCTAGTTAACAGCACATTAGTCTGCTATGCCACCAAGGTATATATTATGTGGGTATCTTTTTTGCAAACACTATAATCTTTATTTTGATATACAATACAGTCCAATTATATTTAGTGAATCTTTTTTTTTCTTATTACATTCATTATGAATGTAAATGATAAAAACTTAGCGAATTCAACTATTATTTCCTCTTCCTTCTTTTACTATAAGTGTTCTCAATTTGTCCATTAGAGGCCCATGTGTCACAACTTGCTTAATGTCAACAATATTCTTGGTCTTACTGTATTATTAGCCACCTAGAATGACTTGTATAGTGAGATAATTTAATAATTTAATAAATAAATATGATACGTAAAATAAAATTTTGAAATCCCTCACAAATGGGCTTTCTTTGTAGTGGTTTCAGTTCTCCAAAACAATCTCCCCCATCTTAAAATCTATGAGGTACTGTATCTATTCTTCTATCTTTTAAATACCCAGTGAAGGCCTACACTTTCACCCATGCTTTCTCTGAGTGAGATTAATGTGTTTGTTTGTGTCCTTCCTCTTCACCCATTTTTAATGAATACTCTTTAATTCTGTTTTGATGTACAGTATTTTATTTTTGTATAAATTATTTTATTATAAACCAACCCAAGATGCACCTTGAAGTAAAGTGCTGGAGAAGGATAATAAACAAACAAATAATAAATGCCATTTGCTAATTGGTAGACACAATTACATAATATTATATTATAGGGTTATTTCATGTCTAGTAGATGCCTAGATATATTTGTTCATTATTCTTATGATCAGAAACAGGATTCTTCTCAGTATCTGTGAGACCTCATCTATGACCTCTCACTGTTATCAGAAACTGAAAGTGAGATAAATGAAAATGTGCTTTTTAGAGCAATAAAACACTTTTGATATAGGTAGCAATATGTGGGCTTACATACTGATATACTTATTACTGTGTTTTGGCAGTTTTGAGATCTGTATCTTTCACTAAAGACTTAATGAAACAGTCTTTCATTAAGATTCTTCTATGATGAACTTACAAAGCGTTGATTTGGTGATAGGATATATATTCAGTGAGTGAATAAATACATTAATTTTACTGGATGTCACTGCACTGTAATATTTGAGGTAATGGCCAGGAATTGGGGAGATTCACCTTCAATTCCACATTTGATTTTTGAATCCTTTGGGTGATTTGAGTTAACCTTCTTCTGCTGATTCCATAAAATTATTGTTGTGAAAATAACATGAAGGGGTCGTCTATGTGCACCTGCTTAGGGAAAGGTTGGGTCAAAATATAATAACAAAATAATCAATATAATATGTATTGGCCTAAATGAATTAAAAACAGGAGACTTAAAGATCAGCTGCAGAAAAAAAAACTGTTTTTATTTGTTTGGATTTTAAAGGTCAAATGCTAATATTTGAAGACAATTAAGAAGTGATACATCTTACAATGCTCATGTAAACATTTAAATAAACAGCACTTTGCCAATGGAGACAACTGACAGCAATCAAACAGCACATTAATTTGTACTCTTGGCTCAAGGGTGAGACGATGCCATTTGTTTGGGGGTTTGGATGTAACACAACAGCCATTATTACTGTATGAACTAACCCACTTGACAGTTCTATAGAGGGAGGAAAGCTGGCTTCCTTATCCCTTCAAAGCAGTAGGGGATTCTAGGTACATTAGGCAGAATGCAATTATTCAACTTGGACAAAGGCCAGAGCACAGGAGATAATATTTCCAATCTTCAGAAAAGGCACATGGGAAGTCTAATGAGGATTTTTTTTTTATCCAAGTTGGGGAATCCTGCTTTTTGTAAGAATGTATATACTTTACAGGAAAGGCAGAATTTACATATATTCTGTATATCAGATTTTTTTTAAAAAAGAAAAATATTGTAAAAATAAAACCTTACTGATTTGTGTATCTGATTGTCTGGATGCAGCTCATAAGTGAAGAAACCAGCCTTCAGATGAAACAGATGTTGTAGACATCCCAGCCTAGTCAGAGACTTGTTTCCCTAGCAACAGAAACTTACACAAACTCTGGAAACACATTTCCTATGTTTTAGATTCCTCCTCCCCCCTCCCTCATTTAAAATTTCTTTTAATTGCCTCTTAAGTGAAACCAAAAACCCTCATAGGTTCCAAAGTGAAGCTAAATAGAATGGAATAAATAAGGCAAATGTGTGTTTCTGGAGCTTTCATCTACTGTATCAACATCAATTATGTATTAAAGAATTAACTCACTAGAAGATACCTTTCTTTCTTCAACAACTCTTTACAGTTCAGTCAGAACAAAACAGGGATGATTTAGAAAAGTAGCTTGGTAACTTTTTAGCAACACTATGTTGGAAACACAGCTAAAATTGCATAAGAACTATGGGAGAAGCATCCAAGATTGTAATGCATCAGTTATTATCCTCAAATGTAATACAAAGCAGAATGCCTATTTTGTAGTCCAGCTTGAGTGAAACTGAAAACAATGGTTGAGGAATTCTGTTCCTAGCATTTGTGAGGGAACAAGAAGCTTAGACGAATCTCTGAATTTTTGCCAGGTGAAATGGTTGTGAACTATTAAAGTGGAAACTTTCATGGTACAAATGAGTGTATAATTTATGGAATCCAGTAGTATCAATCTCAAAATACTTCCTAATTCAAGGACTCTCTTATAAACATGTATATTTGGGCAAATAGTGAAAATAAAAAATATATTATAGTAGTATTGTTTGGTATATTACTAGTACAGTGCAAGACACTTGACAAATATATATATATATATATATTTTGTGAACAAGATGCTGTTCTTAGACTAGACTTAGAATAACTTTATTGTCACTTTAAATGTGCACTAATCGGCATATATTAAAATGAAATTTCATTGCATACACCTCTCAAAGAGTCACCACCTCCAATATACACTATATAAGCATGGCAAAATAAATGAATGAATGAATACAAAAGTATGCATATACCCATATATCAGTGGTGGATTGCCCCTGGTTCAGTCCGGTTCTATAGAAATGGTAGTAAAACCATAGGGAAGCTCCGCCCACTGAGCCCGACGTCATCAGCATGCTTCTTTTGCATGCGCAGAAGCTTCTGTGTATGCGTGCGGCCCCATTGCAAACCGGTAGTAAAGGTGAGTAGAACCCACCCCTACCACATATATTATATGGCACATTCTATATCTGCTCCTCAAAAGTGTAACATTGCTGCAACTTCTCAAAGGCTCAGCCTAGTGGCTTTGAAACCATTTCAAGATCTTCTAGACATGCCTGGAAAATTTTGAGTCAAACAGGCCCAGAAAACTTCAAGAGGTCTCCAAAACAGCTATGCCACATCTTCAGCAACTTGGTTGTTTTGTGTATTCAAGAAGTAGATGGAGAGAATGAAAATAGTACTTCATTGACTGATTTTCATGGCCCTAAAATCTAGTCAGATATAGACATAATTTATCATATTTAGTTTGTTTGTCAATTTTTTGCAAAATTTAATTCCAATTCAATAATTTTTGCACACCTTTTTATTACGATACCCATATTTAGGCATTGTCTTAGTAACCCTTAGTATAACCATTTCTGTATAAATATTTCCATAAGATGCTCATTTAATAAGTGATTTCTGCTGCTATCTTACATTCTTGTACATTTTTTCAAGAATGTATACATTTTTCCTTAGAATATTGGTTTCGGATGTGTCACATGATAAGTTTGCGTTAGAAGGCAAACCAAACGTATTTGTTTCCATACATTCTGGAAACCAGTTTGTAATATTTTTCCTCAATAACAAAAAATTAGGTTCATATGAATGAGAAAGATCTGAAATTATTGCTGTTTTGCAGTTCCCATTGATGGATGGATAGTTGCTATTATCTACTATCTGGATTTTTGCAACAGCTATATTCCTTCCAGAAGAAGGCAGTTATGAACAGTTACTAAGCCTTAATCTTATCTGTCTTGCATTATTGTAATCGGCTTTATAAGAGATTTCTTGAAAAGTGTTCAGAAGTTAAAATTGGTGAAATAGCAGTGACTAGAATAGTGCTTATAGATTTATAAGTTTTTACAAATACACATTTTTAAAAAGATTCAATTGCTCCAGCTGATCTGGGTGCCACACAATGCTACATTTTAGGAGTAAGAACTTGAACAATGGCAATGAGCCCTTTTGGAGCACTTTTCCTGTAATCTTCTTTTGATGCTGATTAACTGTGTTAGCTTTAATCTTCAGGGGGAAAAATGAACAGAGTCAGTTAATTATAACTATTATTACCAAAAGACACCTCACTGGTTTAAGACCAGAGTATCTGAAGGACCAACCTCTACCAGTGTGAACTTGCTTTCCAAATATGGCTGACTCTTCAGGCTGTGATATCTAATGGAGAAGGCCACATGACAATAGGTTTTGTTCAGCTTCACTAAGGCCCAGAAACCTCCTTGGTGTCACAATTCCAAGGCAAGCTAGCAAAAGAAGAGGCCACACTGTGAGCAGAATGGATCTCCTTACTGGGGTCTTGGCTTGGCACATGGTGAACAATAAAAGTAAAAGGGTTTCTAGGCAGCCTTACTGGCTTCTGCTTGCCAGCTGGCTAAACACACTCCCCTCCCCCTGCACGTGTGGGGCAGCTTCAAAATGGTGCATTGTCTCAGACGTTGACACTTGGGGCTGCACTGTGAATCTAACTCAATGAAGAATCCTGATAGACTATCATCTGCTACTAGAGGATCATAGTGGCTTCATCCTACTCTGATCTGTGGGAGAATGTGCTCTAATTTAGGTGGCTTAAACAATAACCAGCTCTGAACTTTATTCCTTACTTGCAAACTTTCTTGATTGTCCCAAAGTAAAAGGAAGAGAGGAGAAAAGTGGATCACAGTAGAACAAGGGAGATGGGGGTGGGAGAATTGTTTTTTAAACATTATATGACATTATTTCCCTGAAACAAAAAATATTATTAACCCTGACAGTTCTACCTCGGAAAAATGGGAATAGAAGTAGTGGTCAAAACTATGCAAAGAGTTAAACTGGAAACAAAAATGAGCCAAATGAGAGAGTTGAGGTACTAGCTTTCCACTTAGACCAAGCAAAAGTGTTGACAAAATGTTGATATCATTTCTATTCTACATTGTGGCCAGAATTGCTCTACACAAGATGTCAGGGAGTGGACTAATGAAGGCACCCCATTTTTCTTTAAACTGGAATCTTTTTCAAAATTAGATGTGTCTTCCAGACTCCTACTAGTGCATGTATATTGGTTTGACCATAGTATTACATTTTCATAGACCTTGCATTAAAGAAGAGGTACACTTTAAAGGGGAGGGGGAAGTGGGGAGATCAAATCACGCAACATACTAGTACTTTATTGTTGCAAATCAATAAAAATGTTATTAGATAAGGTAAAGGAGTCCCTGTGGATTTTACTCCAAGAGTTGTTGCTGACTATAGGGGGTGGTACTCATCTCAATTTCAAGGCCATTAAACCTTGAAATGGTTAAACCTATCTGAAGACATTTCTCTGGTCATGTTGCCAGCATGGTGTCACAGAGCGCTTAATAAGACTACTTTATAAATAAATAAAACATTTAGTACTGTTTGAATGCCAATTCATTTCTCTTGTATGACTTGATTGGGGGTAGGAGGGGAACATCTGGAATGCATTATTGTGACCTGGTTGGGCAAGGATGTCCCTCTCTACAGTTAATCATTAGGATACTGAATATGGCCATAGTCAAGCCTAGATGATCCTGTGGAGATTTTGACCATAATCAGAAATAAAGAGAAACCTGGAGATATTGTTGGTACTGTATACTGCCCACTCAGCTGTCCAAACAGCTCAGGACCTGAGCTTGTGGATCTCATCGCAGGACTTCGATTCCCCCAGGTTATTAATATGGAGGACTTAAATGATATCTGGAATAGCTCAGGAATTCATGGCCATATTATTCATAGTCTTGTCTGACTTGATATTTGGTTCAACTCACATAGGCGTGTTGACAGATGAAAACAGGATAAAAATTTACCAGATACTAACAAAGCATTCTTCTAAAAACTAGTTTATTATTGTTACAGTGCAAACAAAATAATGTGTACTCAGTTTTTTAATATGCTGTACAGTGACCTTAGCTTAACAAACCTCTACACGCTGATATTTGCACTTATATTTTATAGTTCCCTGTTTCAATCCTCCCTCTATTTCCTTAAACAATTGCTAAACTTAATCATTGTTTTGTTAACTCCTCTTTTAGGCAGCTTTAATTTATTTCAACTTCTTACTATTAGCCTGCTAAATTAGGGAGGAGGTTAGAAATAAATAAATAAAACTATTTTTCCTGAAGACTCTTAGAACGTTAGCACTATCTTTATACTTCTATACTCTGTTATTTTTCATCTGTCTTTTCCAACATAGCTCCAGTTATTTTACCAACCAGTCTACACAGCCAAATCTTTCTTCTTGATTCTGTTCTATCTTTAGGATCCTTCTTCATCCATTCCTTTTTTCTCTTCAACTTTCTTGCCTACTTTACTTCCTTCAGGGATTTCAGCACCCTTGATAGACACACAGTACAGTATTTCTAATAAATATGGAAACACACAGCACAAGTCTTTGGCTGATAAAGTTGTCTCTTATAAATTTTGCACTAGAAGGCAGATACATGCCAGCTCAGAGATTTCTTAACTACACCAAGAACCTTCTAGCTGTCTATATGCCACTTTGTGCAGTTTGTAAACAGATAAACTATAACCTTGAGGTAAACTACAACTGCATCACAGTCATGGCAGCTCACCTTGCCAAAAGGAGGCATACCCATCATCTAGTTTTTACCTTGAAGTTAGTGGCAGTGGCTTGAATGCCTTTGCAGTTGGTCCTTTGCCACTGTCAGATCACTTTCTGGTCAGCTTGTGCAGTTAGATACCACTATTGACCTATGTGATGAGGGACTAATTAAAGCAGCGTTCCCAAGGACTCTTATCATACAGTTATTTTCTAGCAGGTGCTTGAAGGTTTTCCCAGAGTTATGACAGATAGTTCCACCTTGAGCCTCATCAACCTCTGGAATGAGGAGGCAATGAGAGCATTGAATATACTTCCTCCCAAATGGCCTCTGATTGATGTTCCCATGAATTTGGGTAACAATCCAAGAAGCTTTGGAAAACAAATGATCAGAAGTGATGGCTAGAATGGAGGGGGTAGAAAAGGAAGAACACATATAACCAAATGCAAGTATGAGTGTATATTTTGGGCATGCACTGTGTCAGTAAAGGCAGCAAGACTACCTTATTGCTTGAATAGTATGTTTTCTGGCAACAGTTTAAGAAACCAACATCCAGTCTAGATTCCATATTAGAAGGACTAAATTAGTTAATTGGTACAATGGTATGCAAGTTCACCAGGGATTTTCTTCATATAACATGGACTCTGAGGAACCTAGACAGGATTCTGAGAAACATATTCTGTGTAACCTGTGAGTTGGTTCTTTCTCCACTGGCTCTTATGAACAATGAAAACTGGGATGAGTGGCTGGGTTTGAAAAGTAATTAATGCTTCTTTGAGGGAGGGAGTTTCTGCCCAAAGACATACTTACATTAAGAGACATCTCTCATCCTGACTCTGTGCAGCCCAATCTTCCCTTTTGGATAGGATGTGAAGAAGAGGTTGCCTGCAATTTTAGAAAGCCTTGGAGGAAGCAGATTATCTTGATCCATTCCATCTTTCCTTGTGTGCGATGGAACTTGCATTGCATCTTTTAGTGGATTACTTCTGTGAGGGTCAGGATAAAGGAAGAGCAGCTGCCCTTCTTCTATTAAATTTCTCATTGGCATTAGATATAATTGACAATGCAATGAAGGGTTGGAAGTTGGGGGCACTGTGTTAATATTTTTAGTGTGACTAATTGACCATTATGCTTTCTTCAGTTAAAGTTTTTCACAATCGCTATATATTTTAATCTCTTCATAATCATTTATGAAGCAAGGCTTGTTCAAGCCCTGGCAAAATCACTGTTAAGTATGGCAACACATGTTATATTTATGTTCCAGTAGAACAATATGGCATGAATTGAGACAAAGGCCTTTGCGCTGATCCCTAATTTGCTTGTATAGTGAATCATAGAATTGGTCTGTAGGTTCCACTGTACAGGGATCTCAATTTACAATTTAAAACCCCCCTGTAAACTACAGAGACTCTGCAAAAGGAAGAGCATAGATCTATTAATTTTACTAGCTATATTGCTATTGGCGTAGTTTTCTTGTTATATGGAAAGCATTCGGGCACAGCTCAGATGGGAGGCTAAAGAAAAGCTTTTAGCAAGCTGTACCTTGAAGCTGATAATGTACAAATCCATGTCCAAAACTTTCTTCAGGCAAAAGCACCTATTGAGTGAGTGCACAGTAATTGAAATTAAAACCGAATTCCTGCTGTAGTGAACAGAGTTCATAGAAGACTCCCAGATTACAAAGTTCAGCTTTGAGTGTCATTTTGTAAGACATATTGTGAAGCAATTAGTTGGATTCTTCAAAGTAGTATGAAGGAGGAACATTCATATTGCTTCCCTCTAATTTTTATCTTACTCTCTTTGGGGAAGGCAATAAAGATGTTGAATGGTATTGTATCCTTTCTCATTCATTAGATTAGTACAATGTTCTCTGTTGTCATGAGTGGGGATGTAGAAGAACCTGGGAGAATGTCTCCATTAAGGACAAAGTCATTCTCTGTCATGAGCTGGGGCCAGTGGTACTCTCATCAGAATAGTGTCTCCAAACTCCATATATTATTTTCTTCTCCATGGCAAATCTTTTCCTCATTCCTTCCATTTCATGAAGATTATTGGTGGAAATACTTTGGAAAATATTAGGAAGTATAAATGGCTGTAGAAATAATCCCACATTATTGACAAGAAAAGTTGTCAGTTTATTTCTCCTTGCCTCATGCTGTTTGTGAAATATAAGAATTTCCTATCTACAGTTTCTTTTGCCAACAATGGCAGTTGTGATGTTGCTACCCTGTTCAGCATGCAGAGATCAGCGAGGCAGTGAAGACAGCTCTTGATATGACAAAGTCAGGTCAAACCATTTCAGGGAATCTATTAGCACTTATTTTCTTGCCATTCTATCATGGGAAAATAGAACTGCAATTATCTGATAGCTCATAGTTAGACACTGACCCCCCCCTCCATATTTTCTACAGAAAGGACAATGGCTTCCATAATTCTAGTGCCAGCAGCAAGCAGAAAGAGACCTAAGGATTCACCTGACCTTGCCAGACTTCTTAAATCTTCTGTTAGGAAAGCAGAGAATAGAATGACCTCTCTGGTTGTGCACATTTTCACACTAGTGATTTATACCATCTCACAGGTTCATCAAATATTTACTGTACCAATGTTACACTAATGAGGACATGGTTTATTCACTTTAGTGACAACTAGGTGATACAATGAATATTGTCTAAGTCACTAGTAGGAAACACTTTCACCTCTACTTGCTCTGAGCTCTCCAAGGTTCTTAAAGAGTCATGCCCGGCCTGAGTTCAATCTTTATTTGCAGTTCTTTCATTTTGCCCAATGCTCATTCTATAGACAGATTCTTTGGAATCTCTCGCCATGATAGAATGGACAAAACTAATTATCTATTTATAGTACAGAAGCAAAGGAACTGTTAGAATGTGAATGTGAGCTAATAGTCACTACTTTTTCTTTGTTTCAGGAAAAAAGAGTGAGTTTACTTTACATGTTCCTATTTGATAGTTCCTATTTGATTTGAAATGTTCATTCAGCTTAAAGAATCAAGTCGATTCAATGTGAAAAGTCAAATAAATCAAATAATTCATCATATGTCTTTTTTCCTCCTGTGTCACCACCAGCTGAAAAGGTATTGTGATTGGCATAATGGGATAAGCAATTGAGAAGTGGGAAGTCTTTTGCTGAGTGAAGAGGGATCATTAGATGTGGGATTAGCTGTGAGGACCTATGTGACAAAATTCAATATTCTCATACTTTTCAAAGGGTATCTTATGTTCTTCATGACAAAATGTTGACAATCATAGTCATAAATGGTTATTATGCTTTTTCAGAATGCAGTTAAATGTTAAATGTGGCTTGCTGCCCCATCCAGAATACTGGATGCCATCAGTAGCAAAGTGGCCTAAGATCATCTCCTGGACTGACAGACAACCTGGGCCAACAGCCTTGACATTGATCATTGCAGCATCTGTTCTTCTTTTTGTAGTCAGTAGGTAATTCATAGTTACCACCAATAATATTCTTATTTTGATTTAAGGCATAATTTTCTGCAACACAGAGATAATTATTCGCAAGCAATATACAATACCCTCTCAAGGGAGCTTCCATAAGACTATTAACTTCAATATCTAAAATTTCATAGTTGACTGAGCATTAAATAGTGTATGTTGTTGTAAACCTACAAACACTAAGAGGTTTATCTCAGATGTGATGTGCAACCAATCTCTTTTCTTGCAATCAATTATATAGAGATACCAGTGATATGGCAAATTTCCAATCTCTAGCAGTTTCTGGAGGCTGGGGACAGCAAAAAATGACACTTCCAGTCCCACCAGGAGTTGGACCATTTCAGGCCTCCGGAGGGCCTCCGAAGGAGTGGGAAAGGCTGTTTTCACCCTCCCCAGATGCACAGAGAAGATCTGGAGCCAGATGAGAAAGAAAAACAGGCCTTCCCCCCACAAAGGTCCTCCGGAGGCAGGAAACAGCCTGTTTCCCTATTTCTGGTGCAAAAATCAGCTGGCCGGTGCACACATGTGCGCCAGAGCTGAGCTGGCGTGCTCACTGATATGGCTACATGTGCCACCTGTGGCACACATGCCATAGGTTTGCCATCACGGACCTAGGATATTGCTGTAAGCACATGACTCTATTGCTTATTCCTGGAGTCTTTGGAGCCTACTACAGTACTCACAATTTGTAGCTTTATCCTATTTCCAATTGGTTGCCATCATTTAGTTGTGGAAGAAAATTTCTGCATTAAATTCAATGGTGAAAAGTTATGTCATATGATGTTGTAATACCCCCTAATGACTTATGGCTCTTTAGAAGCATATACTTCAGCCAGATACGTGGGTTCCTTTTCTTCTTCTTCTTCTTCTTGTTGCTAGAAATTATGTTAGTAGGAGAGGTAGCATATTTTTTTATAGATTTCCAATGAGAGAGGAGGGTTGCTGCAGTGGTGGGAAAAAAATGATGAGGTAAAATATAGAGACTAAGAATATGACTTCTGGGAAAGAGAATGATAAAGGAAAATTGATGTGTAATGGCTGGCATGCTGGGTGGTTTTTAACATCTGAAAAATTGTCTGTTTGAGGGAAACTGGATGTCTCCTGAAGTGGAGCTGGAAGGATTATACAGAGGACTGCCAAACAGGGGTGCTCCTCTATGAAGCCCAGAGAAAACTTCAGATATAGACTCAGGAATTTACTGTAGTCATCAATTTTCAACTTGAAGTAAAGCGAAGGTCTGTTGCAGACTATAAACTCTGCTCAAGGCTTACAGAAAAAAACATACAGTAGGCACAAGAGCTTACTTTTCCAAGAAAATAGAGATCACAGGTTTAGGGGGGATCCAAGAGTACTCAGTGTCTACCTCACATCTAGGTAACAAGTGAAAATCAATAATAAAAGTAGTGCATAGAATTTCAGAAAGAGAGGTGAAACAGTATTAGCCACAGACATCCAGTCACACAGATATCTTTTTTCATAGTTTCATTGCTGGCTTTACTAATTTACTACTTCATACTAACATAAAGAATTAGTATGAGACAGAGCAGGGGTCTCCAACCTTGGCCACTTTAAGACTTGTGGACTTCAACTCCCAGAGTTC
>JANHZT010004386.1:39289-51807 GCA_032468215.1 Stegonotus admiraltiensis | reverse complement strand
TATACAAAAGTATGAAGGCTATTGCTTAACGCATTGTAAGCCGCCCTGAGTCTCCAGAGAAGGGCAGCATATAAATTAAAATTTAAAAAAAAATTCATTATGATGTTCCATTTTTGGTTAAGAACATTCAAAGTGATGTGCAGTAAAAATAGATAATAAATTAAAGCTATGAAATAAGAAAGAGAAGTATAGTTTAACTTTTTATGTTTAACTCCTAGCAACTGCCAGGGTTGGTCCCTACAATTTTTTGGGCAAAATATTTGGGATATGGTTTGCCTTCTTGCCTTCTCCTATGGGTTAGAAGAAAGAATGACTAGTCCAATGGCTAGTTCCCCAATTGGCTTCATGTTTCATGCCTAAAGTGGAACTTATAGTTTTCTAGTTTTTAGTCTGGTGCTTTAATCACTACATTAAAGTAGCTCTCTATTGTTAAAGCTAGTTTGCACCAAAAACATTCACTATACCACTCCATACTATTTTTGAATTCAGCAGCTTCTTATATTGTTTTTTGTTCTTTAAAAGGCTGTCTCAGATTTTTTTTTCTTCCTGTCAAACCATACATTCTTCCTTCATATATTTATTTTCTAATTAAATCTTCCCATATGACCAACCCATGTCAGTCTAGTTGTTTCATATAAGTTATTCACTTTTGCCATCAGTGCAAAATTATTTACCACTCATTTATCTTTTTTGTTCTCTTGTTTTACCACACCCATTAGGTTACCAATTCCTACCTCATTTAAATTACATTTATATTTCTGCCCAACTCTCATTTTCTTTAAAAAGTTGGCAGAAGCCATTTTACTTCTTTCAACAAACACTTATTCCTCATAACAGACACCATACTGCACTACCTTCTACCTTTCTATCTTAAAAGTTCTTCCATTTTTCTTTCTTCATACATTCCTCTAGTTTTTATTTTGTTTTATTTTTTGGCACTTAGGTATCGTCTTGCATATCATTTTCTCTGTCAAATACACTTATGAGTCTTGATACATTAATTTACAAAATCACACTCCTTAAAGTATTGGTGTTGTAACAGATTGGGGAGACCTATAAAAATAATGTATTCATTATAAATTATTGGGGTTCTCAGCCAATAATTGTTTGCTTCCAAATCCACACTCATATTCAAAGGGTATTATAGGTAATAGTCAGAGCCTTGAATTGCACCCAGAAGCCAGTGAGACTCATGAAACATAGGGACAAAATAACATATCATGACATGCCTACCAGTGCCCACACAATTGCATCTAGGACCAGCTGTAGCTTTCAGTTAGACTTTAAGGCTAACAGCATGCAATCAAGTTGTGAATAACCAGAGTGTGAGTGAGTGTCTTCTTAAAGAACCTCCTGATACAAACATGATATAACTTCTGTCTAGTGAAAAACATATGGGAAGGCCATAGCTGCCACCTTCTCTTTGAGTAGGTGCTGTAAGTCCAAGATGACTCCCCAATTGCACACCACTCATCTAGAATGGGAAATGCCAACCCATTAAGAGTTAATATTGAAATATCTTCAGAACCAGGGACCCAAATAGAGATCACTATTTGGTTTTGTCAGGATTGAGTCTGAATCTATTCTTCCACATCCAATGTCAGTGTTCCAGTAAAAAACCCAACTCCAAGTAAAGACTCTGGAGCAAGCATTTTTCAAAGTTCTATTTACTAGAATAGGCACATCTGGGAAAACCTGAATCTGAGAGGTCCAGGATTTCCTCAGTAAATCAGAACCCCCAAAACCACCCCCTCACTCCTCAGTCGATCACATGCTCTAATTAACTGCTGTCCCATCTTGAGACATCACTCCGACCACTCCTTCTCTAGATGCAGGATCGCCCTGACCTTGACCGACAGGAAGAATGCTATTATGTCTACAGACAACCCCTCTACTAAATCCCCCCTCCTACTTTCCCACACATGAGAAGGTGGCAGCATGGAAGCTTCCAGCCTAATATGGCTTCAAAAGCTGACATCCAGATCTTCACACCTTCCAGGCATGGGACCATGACCATATATTTCTATTGTTACAAAGAACACCAAAATGGAAATGTAAATCATTAAACAAACTTCCAAGAAGAGTGTCATAAAATAAAAAGCAGTTATTATTAAAATAAATCTTAAGGGCATAAACCCCTTTGAAAGTTTTGCTAAAAAGCCAATAATACAAAACAAAATTAGGAAGCACATTTGGGTTCTTCATGATGGCATTCATCATCGTTGCTTATCTTGAATCATTGCATGCTTTTTTTTCCTGAAGAGAGACAACTTAGTGTAATGATTAAGGCAAGAGAAATCAGGATTTTGTGAATTCTAGTCCCACCTCAGATACAACCCAACTCAATGGCCTTGGCCAGTCATTCTCTCTTAGCGTAGGAAGGAGGCAATGGTAGGCCACTTCCAAAATCATGCCAAGAAAATGCAGAAACTTGTCTAGGCACTCATCAGAAGTCAAAACTGATTTGAAGCTCCTCCTCACCCTATTTTCCTGATTATCATTAAACTAGCTAATCTGACCTAACAATTGATTTAGTTTAATTGAAAAGAACAGCATTTACTTCTGCTACAATTGGTGATGATCGTAACTGCAACATTCAGGAAGGAACATTATTATTCTTTGTGACTGTTCCCTTGTACTGTCTACCTTAACATTTACCTATTGCTATCGTCCTAAAACGTGATACATAGGTTGCTTAGAAAAGTGGTAGTAATAACTGTATATTTCACAGTATTTGGTTCTAAAACAATTACAAAGATTATAAGAACTGTAGAATTATTTTTTAAAAATTCAAAGTTCAAGTTTAAGGGACATCATTCAAAAAACCACTCTAGCAACTTCTGTGGAATTTAACAGGCTTCATCCTGCTTCTCTTGCCTTCTTGCAAATGGTATTCCATTCTGGTGAAAAACAAACAAAAAGATAAATAAATCCATATTTTTCATGTTCTAGTCAGTAGGGATTAGTGCTTTGTAGTTATGAGTTTTCTTTTGGACAGACTGAACTGTTTCATAGCTCTTTATAAGGTGTTTCCAATAAAGCTGAGCCATACTGAGAAGCAATATTTGTAGTATTTTTATTCACATTCATACTAATCTCTTTTGAAGAAAGTAAATTGGGTGGTTGGGGTATGTTTCACATTATCATATCCCATCACAAATATTTATTTCTTTGTAGTGATCCCCTGATCTTACAACACTATAAAAAGAATAGATATGAGAAAATATTGATTGGGGAGATGCTTGCCCTCACATAATATGATTATTTTCTTTTAATTTAATTTTTAAGTCAGCAGAGTCTTAGGTCATCCTCCTTTTTCCTCTAAATGGGACAAATCTGAAGTGCAACAAAGCTTGTGTACAACATTAGATCCCATAAGCCCTTGGTTGTAAGTACCAGTTGCTAGGGCTTTTGGATAATATACTCTACTCGTTGCGAAAATAAAATAAATTTTGGAGAACTTTTTTGCAGGAATGGTCACACTTCACAAATGTGAAGTTATAGGTAAGACCTAGAAGAAAAGCCCAAGTTATATTTTTGAGAAATATCTATGTTGTAGGACTTTTTACTCCTTCATATACTTAAACCCAATAGGGAAAACAAGCAAACGTCGACTGTGAACACTAGATATGGGGATTTATACAGTATTTTAGAAAATAAAAATAAAAAACTGAAAATATCAGTTTTTGTAGCTCTTCTAAAAGCAGCAGTTAATTCCTCAGAAAAATAGTGATAATGAGGGGCTATTCAATTATATAATTACTACTAATAGCAATAATGCCATTAAGTAATACTGGGTTGTTATTTCACAGATGCATTTCCATTTGTGGAAGAGCCTTTGATCTAGTGGACTGTTAACAATTTGGGCCAATTCTCTTTTCCTTTTCTATTCTCTCTTCCATTTTGCAGAATATTTTACATCTATTTTCCCCCTTTGCAACTTGCTGGAACTGCTAGAGGTTTGCTGAATCTGTCTAGAAAGGCAAATTAGTGAAAACTGCCTGTCCAGATCTTTCATTAGCAGAAGAATCTATTAATTCAAAAGTTTTTATGTGAATGGAAGTGCATCATTTGGATTGAATTCATTTATTCAGCAGAAGCTGCGCGGTACTCTTGATAGAGCTGTAATGAAATCCCTTCCCAGCAAAATGAAACTTTCCCTTTAAAAAAATACTGAAAGTTCATTGTATCATATTTTGATTTTACTATTGATTGGGGAAAGTGAGATTGCATTTTACATTAAAACCGTCAATGAGATAAAAAGGCAAATGGGTTAGTTTCAGCTCATGAAAATCAAGTTGCATATCAAAGGTTTGTTTGGTACATGCTACATTTCAAAGATGGGACTTAGGAAATGTCTCTCTTTTTCTTCAGTCATAGGATCAGTGGTGAAATCCAAATTTTTTTACTACTGGTTCTGTGGGCATGGCTTGGTAGGCATGGTGTGGCTTGGTGGGCATGGCTTTGTGGGAGTGGCAGGGGAAGGATATTGCAAAATCTCCAGTCCCACCCCACTCGAGGGGAAGGATACTGCAAAATCCCCATTTCCGCCCCACTCCTGGGGGAAGGATATTGCAAAATCTCCATTCCCACCCCACTCTGGTGCCAGACAGAGGTGGTATTTGCCAGTTCTCCGAACTGCTCAAAATTTCCACTACCGGTTCTCCAGAACCTATCAGAACCTGCTGGATTTCACCCTTGCATAGGATAGTGTTTCAATCAGTACCAGCAGCTTGCTTGGACCTAATTCTGACTATTGACTGTTGCCATACACTCACATATATGCACACTGATGAAATAAAAAAGGTAAAGACTGAAAGGAAATGGTTGTAAAATGTGAAAATGTGCTCTGCAAATTCATCTTTTATTTATTTATTTATTTAGGTGAGCATTTGCAACCCCCATTCCTAAACAGAAAACCACAGCCAGTGCCCTGTACTACAGTACTGCAAAGCTACCTAAAACATGCATAGGAAGCTACTTTGAAAGCACAATAAGAATAGCAAGATAAGGGACACTAAAATCTAATTTGAAAAGCAACAACAACAACCAGAATCATAGCTTTTGAAAAGTTAAATGACAAAAAGAGAAGAAAAACAAGCAAACAAACATGAGAGCTATCTGGGGGGAGGAATAAAAAATGTTAAGATAGTACATGCGATTGTGTAATTGAAGCCCACCAACTTTTACTTGAATAAAAAAAATCAAGTTGAAATGAAGAGCCATGGCCCTCATTTTGAATTTTTTTTGGTACTCCACTGCACGTGTCCCTGAGTACACGCTACATTTCAAAGGTGGGGCTTAGGAAATATGGGATGATAAAACCAAGAGAACAAAAATGGAATGTAACCAGTCTGGCCGCATGTCCCTTAATAAGGATGTTTAATGGTCATAACCAAAACCTTGAATGGGGTTCAATTATTATCTGTTGGTCTCTTCAGTTAAAATATGCAGATTTCTTCAAATATTTACAATACAGAATTCAAGAAATTCCAAATAAAAAAGAGAGAAAGGAAGGTAGGCAGGCAGGCAACAAACGAACACAGCAATGTGTTTGCTTCGGTTTCCCGTAGTTAGCATTAATTTCTAAAGGACATGAAGACTTCGGGGCCAAAAGTTAAACAGAAAAAGTACAGCGGGTGGGTAAAAATGATTTTCTTTCCAGACTGGAAACCAAAACCATTTTGGGTATTAATGTTAATTTTATTGTGAGGATACAGCAATAGAATCTTGCATGTCATAAAGCACTTTCCCCCTCACCTGCTTTATTTTCCAGAGAAGCATGGAAGATCCCATTTGAGAAGCTTTCTCTACCCCATCCCTCCCTTGGACTCGGGTTTCTCTTATCAGAGCATTGTCCAGGCTGTGACTGTTCCCGTTATGTCTCTCACAGTCATTATTCATCCAAAAGATAAACAAATAGTCTGCTAGCAATGTCTGCTGTCATTTTAAAATTCAGTTTTAGAATATGTGGTTAATGAACTGCTCTATAGAGAATATGCTGTGGGGAGGGGGGCGCACTCTGGGAAATGTACATCTTGCCCCCTCCATCTTCCTCAGAACTAAAGAAAATCTCTCCAGAACCAATTCAGCCATCTTTCCCTACTAGGAGCTGCTCTTTAGAGTACTTGTATTCAGCAATCATATAAGAAATTAAATAGGTTCTCAATTCAAGGATAACAAAAAAAAGAAAAAAAAAACCCAGGCAGTAGCTCTTGCTAGGTCATTCTTTTCTTCCTTATTGGTCTCTGCTGAATTTAATTGGCTTCATTAACACTGCAAAATGGTTTTCTCACAACAGGGAACAAATAAAATGGTCAGAAAGTTCCAGTTAAAGTTTTAACTTGCATATAAAATAATTACACAAATATGTATGTGTGGATTCTAATTTCTCTAATTGCGTATGCATCTTTTGTCATCTAAAACGTTGCCTTTTAAGATCTTAAAACCAACTATTTTTATAGACAGAATAATCTTTTTGCATTCAGCTGGGTTCATGTCAAGTCATTACTGTACATAAGTGTTCTTTCATAACTGCATACAATTTGTGCCAAATGATAGGAAAAGGATATTGGAAATATTTTGGATTTTAAAAGGTGATGCTATTTTATTAAATTTTGACTGAATAATTTGGAAGATTTGTATATGTATAATAGGATAGATAAGTCTTTTCCAATCTGAAAAGACTTCGATTGCAATTTCCATTAGTAACAGCAGCTCAATATAGCCCATTAACTTTCCCCAATTTGTACACTCCGTATATTCTGAATGATAACAATCTTTTTTGAACAGGACTAATAGAAGTCAAAATTTTCTGAAGGATCAAAGGTTAGGGAAAACTGCTGTGACTAAAAGGCTGCTTACTTTAAAGCGGGACTGTCAAACTCCTGGACCGTGGGCCAGATGCATTATGTGCTGGCCACACCCACACTCAGTTTAGCGAAGGGGTAAAAACTCCTGATGCATCATATGATGCTGCCATGACGATATGAGTTTGACACCCCTGCTTTAGAGGCTACCAATTTTTTATACTGTAGTATAGTGAGAAAGTATAGAAAGTATATACTTTCAACCATTCATTCAATAATTACAGGGATGCTGAACAAAGAAACTTATGACCTGTGCCTAAAGTTACAGTTGTAGGATGAAAATTTGAATTGCCTCCTGGAATGAGATTCCTCTCCAGGACCATCTGGATGACTCCTTTTCTGCTGGTATTTCAAATGGGCTTGAAGGCCTGATCTTTTCCCAGAACTTTAGTGAGTGTGTGTGAGAATGAAGCCTCCTTGGATTGTCTGGATGTACTTTTTTAATTATTCCCATTCCAGTTTTGGCAACCTTGTTGTTTTTATTCCTTATTTTTTGTTTTGTTTTTTTTAAAAAAATGATTTTACTTGTGAGCTGCCCAGAATTTATAAATAAATAAACAAGAGTTGCTCTTAACTTATCCATGTTCACTTTTGTTATTCACTGCCCTTTTTTTCATAGACAATTTGATTACAGGTCAAACATGCAACCATTTGCCTTCTCCCATCATCTGGCAATATGCCAGTTCTCCAAGATTTTCTAAAGTTATAAAAGAATGTGGCCAAGCCACTTGCAAATTCTTTCAGTATCCCAGAATTCAGTTAAACTGGTTCTGGATACTTAAATCACCAAAGTAAATAGGATTCTCTGACCTTTATGCACATCAATCTTAAGCTTCAATTTTAAAATAATTTATTTCCAAGAAAAGCTGCTTGGAAGTGGGATAAAATATTTTCATGAGCCCTACAACACATTTCTGAGCAGTGCTATAGCTCTGTCTGCTCTGATCCCAGTACTTGCTATCTTATGTATCTCTTGCTAAATCATTAAGATCAGTGAAACTGCCATAATATATTATTATTTCTCCTTTTCTTTCAGTCTGTATTTTTCTCTCTGCACCTTGTAACCTTTTGATTATACTTGTTAATCCTTTGTCTATTTCATTTCCTAATTCCTACAGAGAAAGAAACCTCGGTATTCCCTTCATTTCACTTTTCAGAAAGAATGTTCAATCAAGAGGGAAGCTGGAAATTTTCCATTTTGTGACCCTTGAGCCTAATTAAATGTATGGTATCCTTTCTTATAACACCCCCTACTCACCCATCACCTCAGCTGCTATTCTGCCTTATCATAGTGATGAGATATTCCTTAGAAGAATGAGCAAAGTGTGCCAGGAGTATAAAATCCAAGCAGGGCCCTCCCAGCTGCCCAGCTAAAGCAAGATGACATTACATTGGACAGCAGCAATACAGAAAAATGCTGAATGTGGATGATAACTTTAGTGAAACGGCAAAGACATTATTTCATGCTGCATGAGAAAAGGCAGTTGTAAATCATTCCTGCATTTTACCAAGGAAATCACGTGGACAGACAAGATAAAGTGACTGATGATGTAGTGCTAGATGATGGATCCGCAAGTCAAATGCACTCAACGTGCCACTAAGAAAGAGCTGAGGACATTTTGGCATACTAATAGTGTTTTTGATACAGTTAGATTAAAGCTCTTGAAATGTTTAGTTGTTCTGTTGCCATACAGAAAAAGAAAACCCAAAGATGCAAGGACAGAATCAGAGTGGGAGTATGAATCATAAAAACCATGAACAGGAGAAAGATCAATCCCATGAAAGATGAATTAACTACATATTGATACCTTAAGCCAATTTTTGTATGGATTAGGGTTAAATTTGGTGACTTTGTCCTGGAGTGCAAGTAAATGAATAAGTTAAAAAAAAATCAAAGGAATCTTCTTTCACCATTAGATCATACTGTTTACTAGTTTGAAGGTGAAAAACAAAACAGAACTGCATTGCTTTCATAGTCAGGAAAGAAATAGCAAGGATAATACTTGGGTAAAATGCAATTGATAACCAAATACGGTAATATCAAATAGACTTTGCAGACAACTCTTTCATATAATGATTACCCAAGTTTATACTCCAACCATTGATGCAGAAAGAAAGAAGACTGACAAGTTTTATCCAAGTTCAATCTGAAATTGACAATGCATACAAACAAAATGTACTGCTTGTTGGAGACTAAAATGACAATGTTTGAAATATTAAAGAAGAAAATGTATGGTCTAGGAAACAAAAGTATAGCATGACAACAATTTATCAGTTTCTACTGATGCCAGTTTTTTCATTGTTAACACAGTCATCTAGCAAATAAAATGATGCATAGATAGATAGATAGATAGATAGATAGATAGATAGATAGATAGATATAGATATAGATGATATAGATATAGATATAGATATAGATATATAGACATTGTCAGATGGAGCATACAGAAATCAAACTCACTATAATATTGGTACAATGAGGTAGAAGAGTCTATTACAGCAGAAAACATGTAGAAAAGATTATGAATTTCTCATTTGCAAGTTGGTCAAACTGAATTGGAAGAACAAAGCCAAGTAGTTTTTATAATAAAATATTATATGGTGCCAGTTTGATATAGTAGTTAAGACATGGGTAGAAACTTGGAGATTGTGAGTTCTAGTCCCACCTGAGGCACAGTAACACAGTCACTTGCTGAGATGGGTGGCTATAGAAATCAATCAATCAATCAATCAATCAAATAAAGCCACAATAAAATAAAGACTTTGAGCTAATCACCTTCTCTAAGCCAGAAGAAGACAATGGCAAACCACTTCTGAAAAACCACTTCTGAAATCTTTGCCAGGAAAAATGAAGGGACTTGTCCTGGAAGTCTCTGAGAACTGGAGACTAGAGGAATTACTAAGTCCCGAAGCTCACTGATAGAGAACCAGAGCAACTGTGGGATGAAATCAAACAAATTCTTAATGATGAATGTGAAAAGTAACTGTCAGAGGTTAAGAAGCAGAAGAAAGCCAACTGAATAATAAAATAAATGGGACAAATTGCCAAGAAGAAAAGAATAGCTAAAGCCAAGAAGGACAAAAACTCAGAAAGGATCTTCATCAAGAATTTCCGGTAGCTTTTAGAAAAGTTAAGTAGTAGTATTATGGCATCTATAAAGACATTGAAGATAGAAATGGACAGAAAATAAAGAAAGTCTTCTAAAGGATCTTGAAACTCAGAAAAAACTTCCAACCACCTGATTTTAACTTTTTATATTTTAACTGTATATGTAACTGTAAGCCTCCCAAAGTTACCCTATAGTTAGATGAGCAGCCAATAAATTTTATAAATAAATAAATACTGCAAAATGCTAAAGGGCAGAAATGCACAGATAGTAACTGATTTAAAGAAAATCCAACAAAGATGAAAGGATTACACTGAACTATTGAGAAATCAACACACAAGATACCTTAGAACTTGTTTCTATTTACAGGTACAAGAACTTCTAGTATAGAAGATAGATCATCATCCTGGTCTATCATTATTGCAACCATTTTCTGATTGGAAAGCTATCCAAATCATGGCATTGACACAAAAATAGGGCAAGCAACAGAAGAAGAATCAATAAAGGTTCTAATTAAACTATTACATGTAGCAAATCTAGTAAACCTAGCATGAGGACAAACTTCTTATATAAGTAATATTTTTGATGTTTTCCCAATAAATTAAAAAATAATTGTTTATGTGGATGGGGAATTCAGAGCATTTGTTGTATTTTAAGAGATGGTGATAAGTTACCAAATTCTTTTTATTGTTTTGAAGTTACTTCTTTATATTTTTCTTACTTCTTATTTTTCTACTCTTTTTCTTTTTCTTTCTTTTTCTTTTTCTTTTTTATATTTTTTGTACTTTATATTAGTTTTTATTTTTTCTAATTATAATCTTTGATAAAATTATTTTTTTAAAAATATGGGGTGGGTAAATCTCAAAAAGTATACTATTTATAAGCCAATCTTTGTGTCAAATAAGCATATCTCCCATTCTCTTGTTTTGATTCTTGTTTACTCTGTATGTGTGCGTGCATGGAATTATATATATGGAATTATATATAAAATTTCTTGGTAATATATGTCTGTCTGTCTATTTGTCTCTTTCTCATCTCTCTATCATTTATCATCTGTCTTCTTAGAATAGGTTTGAGAGAGAGAGAGAACGAGAAAGAGAAAGAGAAAGAGAGAGAATGTTTTATATTGTGGTAAACATAGTGAATATTTAATCACCAGAAAGATTTCCTGAAAAAAATAACATTATGTGATCTTGTATTTTCAGGATACATGGAAGGTGGGTGTGATAGTTAAACTGCTGAATCTCTGAATTGCGCCAACTGAGATAAGGGCTGAAAGAAAAGTTGTGAGGGAACTTTTCAAAGTCTAATATTTAGTGAATCTTTGATCATTTCTTACAAACTGGATGACTCTCTCAAAAAGTTCCACCCAAGTGGCTAGTTGTTTGTGGTTAATTAGCAACATACACAAAGATCATCAGAATTAATTTGTATCTGTGTACAGGTATTCATTTCAATCCTTTAAATTCATTTCCTGAGGATGCCATCTTTATTCCTGTATACCCTAGCCTAGCATATTATCAATAGATCTCTCTTTCTGAAGGAAAGAGGGTGGCATCAAATACCATCTTTGAAAAATAAACAAGTGTTTGTTTCTATTTAGAAACCAGTATTGGACTTCTTGTTTGAAAAAGAAAGAAATGAAAGTTTGACTTTGAGGTTTGATTACTGGAACTGTAATCTAGTAATCTAGTAATTAAATTAAATTCTAAAACAAGAGAAGCACGAAGAATGTAAGAAATGATCAAAACATGAGATGGAAATGAAATATCCATCTAAGTTTGTGCCTTCAGTCCTGACAGCCTTGACCAGCATTGGATGAACAGCCCAAATCTCCTTTGAATAAGATTAAGAGAATGCTAAGTGTGCATGCTCCTTTCCGAATGGCACATTGGACATATTGTACTGCATTCCAGCAAGATAGCTTTTAAGAACAGCTTCATTATGCTCTGTTCAGACAGAGCCATGGCTATAGGCAAAATCCTGGCTGAGATGGATCACTGAACTGATATGATATGGCAATTCCTGTGTTTTCTGTGCTTACAGTGAAGCTAAGATTTTAACCATGCATAGAGGTTTCACAGCTGGATGGCAGACATCCATTTTTTTGTTATGCCAAAGAGTGGGGAACATGCATTTTTAATCAGACTTGGCTGGCATTAATCAATGAGGTGACTATATGTGTGATACAATCCTGGCTGGAAAATATTTTGGAAGCTAGTGTCAAAAAGCAGTGTTTGACTGTATTAAACCATTAGAGTAGCTCGGCAGGCTTAACTTAAATACTAAACTTGCACAACATGATCTAGAACCGTGATGGCGAACCTATGGCACGCGTGCCACAGGTGGCACGCAGAGCCCTCTCTGCAGGCACGTTAGCCATCGCCTAGCTCAGCTCCACTGCGCATGGGCAATCACTTCCCGTCGGCCAGCTGATTTTCGGGTCTGCCCTGCAAGCGGCAGGTGTGGAGAGACCTACCTTTCTCCTCACTTTCTGCTTCCTGTGCCTTCCGAGATCTCCGGAGATTCCCCTCCCAGCGAT